>VYZQ01015315.1:7533-24401 GCA_013400655.1 Mystacornis crossleyi | reverse complement strand
TGCAGCAGAAGGAAGGTTAGAAAACTAGAAAAGCCAGATAAAAGCAGTGCTTGTTACAAACTTAAATAGGCCACCTTATTTTCCTTTGCCAAATCCAGCTTTGAAATGTTTTTAATAAATGAAGAGGTTTAAAAATGAACAATCCATTAAGAAAACAAGTCAGAGCTCTGACGTGACCTCAGAGGATTTGCCACTTGTCAGGTTAAAAACATTTGCTAGTGTTTTTGCGCTGATACTTCTCTGATACAGGACTAGATCTTATTTTTGCCTAGTGTATCTTAAACTCACTAGTAAACTATACAAGCTGAGATCTGGTTCATTAATAGCAAACTGCATTTTCTCTACTTCAGGAAAAAAAGTACTNACTATAAAAATACTTTCCAATCAGGGTGGCAGTGTAAATAGTTTTTGTTTACCTTTTGATTCATGCTAGACTCTGTGGAGGGCTGGGCACTTGCATGCTTCAATGTAAATAAATGTCAGGTTGGTGAGACTTCTCCTTAACTGTACAATCAGGTATATGCAGAGGCATTTGTGGCAAAGTGGCTTTCCTTTTTGGTAGCTATCATAAAAGCTTGTTACTTTTAAATTTTGATCTGAACAAACTCAGGTGTGGGACACTACATTCTCTCCAGAAACAAGAGAAGAAATTCTCTAGAACTACAGAGACAAAACAAACGTAGTACATGGTTTAAAATTTATGCAAAATAATATTCTGTATCTTATGGTACTTACACTGCTGAATTGTAATTGTAGCAGCAGTCTGTCATGATAATGGCACATAAGAACACTCAGAACTCTGCAGGCCTTGCTACTAAGAAAAATTATTTTTATAGTCAACAATGCTTTAAAAGACTTCAGAGAAATTAGAAAAGCAACAAAAGAATGAAACAAAATATTTTTATTAACAGAAGAAAGAGGGCTTCTAAAGAGGGTAAGAATAATTTTCCTCACTATATATCTCTAGAACTGCTGTTGAGACATTTTTTCTTAAAAATCAGAAATTCTCTCAGGGTAACTGGCATGCCTTACAGACTACATATTCACTGAAATGGTCCAGTTTAGCGTAGGACTGTTGAGCCTTCTATGTCTTGCTTGCCAGGCTGATAGCAGCTGAAAGCTCTTAGGTCAGTGACTGGATGCTCAGTTGATGAAAAATAAACTAAAGGTCTTATAGTGTTGCCTTTATTGATCATGTTTCCATACCATGCTCAGATGCAAGATCATCATCAGAGGTCAAGGGCTGAATTGGAAACATCTGTAAGGTATCTCCTAACATAGGATTTCGATTAGATTTGATTAGATAGTATTATTCTACCCAGGGATCACTAATCACTTTATTTCACAAACATATGTCTTCTGAAAGAAAAAAGGAGTGGTGTTCCTTTAGGTACTAGAAGTAACTACACATTTTCTAAAATCTCAGGCATCTCTAGTGTTCTTTAAGTAGTTTGCAAAACCTAAAGCATTGCTTAAGTTATGAAGCCAACAGTCTTTATCATTGTTTAAAGGGGCTATATTCTGGAGTTTGATGAAGTTGTTGGAAAAACTAGTATTTATTTTATTAGTTTTAATTTAAACATTTTCTGTACAATACTTATTCAGAATCTGTGCATCAGGTGATGATGAGCATTTATGCCTTGTTGGTAAAGAAATGTTTGTTTTCCTATCTGTTTTTGACACCAAAGCATATAATCAGTCAGAGGTCGTGATTTTATCGCTTTCCATTTACAGTGACTTTTCAGTAGTTCTTCTCTTAGTTGACAGGATGTGACTAGAAAAACACTTTCAAAATTGGTCCTGTTTCTGTACTCCTATTTCAGAGCTCTGGAAGATGTGGATTTATCCCAACATCAGTACAAACCTGTTGGAGCCCTTTCTGGGGGAATGAAAAGGAGACTGTCAATTGCCATCTCCTTTATTGGAAACTCAAAGACAGTTGTTCTGGACGAGCCCACCAGTGGAGTAGATCCATGTTCTCGCCGTCATATCTGGGATGTTCTTCTAAAGTACAAAACTGGTACAAAGTTTATGTGCATAATTTGCTTCTTATTTTCCTTTCGGGATTTTTTTTTCAATAAATTTAAATTGGATAGTCAAAGTGTAGTCAAAATATTATCAGAAGCTAAATACATTAACTTCTGAGGAAACAGTAAGTTGAACTTGGTAACTTTAAGGCAAGTCAAATGGCATTACAAGAATTATCTACTATTGTACAGAAAGATGCCCAGTCTAAAAATAAGATAGAGCTTAGTTCCAAATCCTGTCCTGAAGTTTCTCCCACCTCTCCAGCTTCTCAAAATTACTTTCTGGTTTCCATTTCCCGTTTCGCATATATCTGTATATAGATACTTATATAATTTTAATGAAAATATACTCATCAATCAGTCTGCTACACTAATTTTAAAATTGATTGTGGGAAGCAAACTCTTTAGCTAGCAAGCACTCAGTTAGCTGTAATAACCCACAGTGAATGATCCACTGAAAGAGACACTGCTGTTACATTGTTTTAAGGAACTTCTTAAGCTTTTAAAACAGCTGGAGGTTCTAAAGCCTTAATACTTCTTGCTATGTATAAAACAGGGTAAAGCAAGTTTAGACCTGAATCTAACTTGAATTGTAATTCTGACAGCAGATTTTGTTTGTGGCCTGTAGTTAACATTTTGAAGAGTCCTGAAAACATGTTTCTTTAAGGCTGAAGGACCTTTGTGAGGTGTTTCTCTAGAAACCAGGTTTTGTAGACATGTACCAATCTTTCTCGTGCAGGTTGCACACTGATCTTTACCACTCACCATCTTGATGAGGCCGAGGTGCTCAGTGATCGCATTGCCATCCTGCAACGTGGCCAGCTGAGGTGCTGTGGTTCTCCCTCTTATCTGAGGGAGACATATGGCCAGGGACACAGTCTAACACTCATAAAAAAGGTATATTAAAAATGTACTGTACTGAACTGAAGAGTGCTCGCCAAGTATATTTCAAGGGAAATGCTGGTCCCTGCCAGGAAGTAATATGTGATAACAGATTATTAGACAACCTGCAAAACATGTTTTTATCGGCTTTCTTGGTTGTTTTGAGTGGGTGGTATTATTATTGTTATTTAGATGAACACAATGGCATCTTTGAAAATGATGAATATCAGTGTTTAGCTGAAAAGGGGCTTGTCTCACAGTCCTTTATTCCTGAGAGGTAGTCTCTGTATTCCAGTTGTGATGCAGTTTCATCAGTGGAGATCTTCCTGCATGAATTCTACTATTAAGATCAATACTTCTGTTAATATTTCATTTTTTGTGCATTATTATCTTTCTTTCTTCATAGCCCTCTGTGTTTGAAATCCAGGACCCTAAGCACATTGTTCAGGTCACATCTCTGGTACAGACCCATGTTCCAGAAGCCTTCTTGAAAGAGAACAGTGGGACTGAGCTGACCTATGTGATTCCAGAAAGGGCAGATAAGACCTCTTTTAAAGGTCTTTTTCAAGCTTTAGATCAAAGCCTTCAGCATCTACATGTGACTGGCTATGGCATTTCTGACACAACTTTGGAAGAGGTACTTGTAGTTTTTCTGTATAAAGACATTTTCTTGGTTAGAGAATCTAGTAATAGCTTCCCGCTAATCTTGATTGTATCTTTTGTATTGCACAATTTCTTGTGACAAGCATGTTTTCTAAAAAAAAAAAAAAAAAAAAAAAAAAAAAAAAAAAAAAAACAAAAAAATNAAAAAAAAAAAAAAAAAAAAAAAAATTCAAATGAACAAACAAAACCTCTCAAATCAGGTAAAATCTATATTTTATAGTTTTGCTCTGCTGTTAATTTCAGCACCCACCCTACTATGACATTTGTTATTTCAATAATCTAATGTGAAGACTGATGAACTGTTTAACCCTTAAGTGTTTGTTTCTGCATTAACTTAAGGAAAATGTAATGTGTCATTGACTTAATGAGAAGCAGTGTTGTCCTAAACCCATAGCATTGAAACAGACTTTGAACTTTAAGTCTGGTGGTTCAGTTTAGGTGGCTCTTTGGACAGAAAAAATTGCTAAGAATACTTTCCAATTTACAAGTTCTAAAGCTTAGGACTTAGCCAAACTGTGTGGTGAAATATCTAAAGAATATTTTATATGTATACTGACAGAGAGGGACTTTGATATATGTATACATGAACATATATACACACATGCATAAATATACATGTATGTGTGTGTTTACACTAAATGGATCAGAGGAAGAGACTCTGTTATGCACCTTCATCATTCTGAATTTAGCTCTGCGTAAATAGCCATGTCAACAAGAGATTATTTTCCTTGGACTCTTTTTACCCTGTACATAACTTCTAAATAACAAGATTCCCTAAACACCACTATTCAAATACTGTACTAGAAATCCTTTAGAAATAATTTTTTTTCACTTCTTCAAGTGATGAGAGGAGACTAATGACATTTTACATAGTTTACAAGTTTAATAAACATTTTATATAATGTTATGAAGTAAATTACATTCCTGTGATACAATTCTATGAGGGAAGTCAAAAATTTATTGAAAAGTTTTTATTTTCTTATATAAGGTGATTAACATGCTATAAAGAATAATATTGTTCACTGCCAAACATTATAGATTTGGAGGTAATATATATACTGAGAATACTTTTGGATTACATCCCCATGGGATAACACAGGAATTTCCAGAACTGACATGAATAAAGTAAATGTGAAGTTGTCATGGACATGAGGAAGATTCCTCAGTGTGCTGAATCTTGCACTCATTTGGGAGCTTACTTTTAGCTGTTTTGTGAAGGGGAGGTTTAAAAACATCTTTAAGTGTGGTATTAGATATTAATGTATCATTTTCATCTTGAAGACTTAATGCACTAATTTGGGTTGATTTCTGTCATCTCTGCATCTCATCATTAGTTGTTACAACCTCTATACTCTATTCACTTATCAAAAGCCTCTTTGCCTTGGGAACTAAAAGGATAGCACATAATAGCACTATTTAATCTATTCAAGCAATTCAATCTGGAAACAAAGAACCCTGGCTTTAAAGGAAGAAATGTGTTATAAATTTTATTTTATTCTTTCTTTTTGTTCTCTTATACACTCACCATTATTCTTTTTCAGTCTGGGTGACACTAGCGCTCTCTAAAAATCATATTCACTGAGGGAAAATGGACTTCAATTCATATTTCAAAGGAATCTTGAAGTTCTAACAAATCAGTTTCTGACACCTTTAAATCTCACAAATATATTTGCTGAAATTTAGGCTTTAGATACCTTTTCCAACCATTTGTATTTGTGTATTTTATAATACTTGTAATTCAAAGTGTTAGTAGAACCAAAAGGAGCGTAGAAGGGTAGCTAATTAAATTAGGCATATACTAAGAGTTCTCTGGAGGACTCTGTTTCACTTTCTGGCAGCTCTGGAGATTTTAAAGCTTATTGCTTTCTTGCTTTTCTTTGAGGAGAGAACAAAACGATTGTAACATCATTTCAAAATAAGTTGTGTCAAAATTTGTTAATTGAGTACTGCTTTTAAATTCTCTTCCTTGAAATGACCTGAGAGTTTGCCTCAAAGCTTTCCAGGGAAAGCCATATACCTCCTTGAAATGATATGCACCTTCTAGTGAGATGCAGGATGCTCTACCAACTTCTAGTGATGGCACAGTCACATTAATCTATTTAACTGTAGTATTGTCATTTGGCCAGACTTGTTTGTTTTGGAAGGACAAAAAGCACTTCCTATACCTATTGAGAACTTGGTTTGAAAGAAGCACCAGGTGCACAGTCCCTCTCAACAGCCATCTGGACAAGTCCTCGCTCAGATATGGACTTGCTAGTGAAAACAGAAATTTACCAGAAGGGACCCACAAGGGTCATTAAGTTCAGGTCTTAACTGAATGCCCCATTGTGGATTGAACCCACAGTCTTGGTGTTATTAACACTGTGCTCTGACTAACTGAGCAAGCAGGAACTGCTAAGGCATGTGGGGAAAGGATGTTCTGCTGAGGTCTAGAATACATCTGCTTTTAGATATAGTAAGAACATACTGTCTCTTTGTCGTGGTGCTTAGTACTGACTTTTCCACACCTGTGTGTTTTGGAGGGTACTCACTTTGTTAATAACATTGTTAGGCCAATAGTACTTCTGCCCACAATATCTGGTGCAACATTAGGTAAATTATCATATCTTCTGTACAATGTAGTCCCTAATGATTCCCATTCTTAACAGGATGTTTGAAAATTGGATACCATGGGGAGGACTTGCCCCATGGGGGGCAAGGCAGGTGGCCTTCTGCCTTTATAGGTGTATCAGAATAAGTGTCAATGAAGATAAAATAGACAGGATGTATTAGAAAAGGATTTGGCGGGTTTGTTTGGGTTTTTATAAGATATAATTACATCTTCTCTACAGTGACATAATGAGATTAAAGAAGAAAATATGTGTCTGCAGCTATTTTGACACTGAAGTAAACATATGCAGGCAACATTTTGTAGTGTAGCCTTTTTCCTAGCCACAGAGTTGTAGTTACTTTGTGATTTCACTGAGTGGTTGACACACATGAAGGACAGGATGCCATCCAGAGGGACCTAGACAGGATCAAGAATTGGGCCCATGGGAATCTCATGAGGTTTAACAAGGCCAAGTACAAGGTGCTGCACCTGGGTCTGGGCAAGCCCCAGTACCAACACAGGCTGGGGATGAACAGATGGAGAGGAACCCTGCCAAGAAGGACTTGGGGGTGCTGGTGGATGAGAGGCTGGACATGACCCAGCAATGTGCACTCACAGCCCAGAGAGCCAAATGTGTCCTGGGCTGCATCCAAAGCAGCGTGGGCAGCAGGGCAGGAGAGGGGATTCTGCCCCTCTGCTCTGCTCTGGTGAGACCCCACCTGCAGTGCTGCACCCAGCTATGGGTTCCTCAGCAGAGGGAGGACATGGACCTGTTGGAGTGAATCAAGAGGAGGCCACCAAGGAGAATAGAGGGATGAAGAACCTCTCCTGGGAGGAAAGGCTGAGAGAATTAGGATTGTTCAGCCAGAAGATGAGAAGGCTTTGAGGAGACTTAATGGTGGCCTTCTAGTACCTGAAGGGAGCTTACAAAACAGATAGAGAGGGACTTTTTACAAGAGCATGAATTGATAGGACAATGGGGAGAAGGTTTAAATTAGATAATAGGAAGAAATTCTATTCGGTGAGGGTGGTGAGGCACTGGATGAGGTTGTCTACAGAAGCTGTGGATGTCCCATCCCTGGAAGTGTTCAAGACTAGGCTGCATGGTGCTCTGAGGAATCTGGTCTAGTGGAAGGTGTCCTTGTCCACAGCAGAGGGGTTGAAACTAGATGATCTTAAAGGTCCCTTCCAACCCAGGACATTTTATGATTCAGTTGTTACAGTTTAGTTTAGTTTGCTTGACAGAATTGGCGTTCAGAGCCATCAGCAAGCAGGTTCCAAGAAAACAAGTTATAATGGGGCTTTAGACTGTTAGGATTTGCCTCCAGGGTCTAATACAGAAATATCAGGCCAGAAATTTCTGGCCTTGCAGTTGTTAATGGCCAAAATTGTTCCCTGAAAGTTGGCAGGTAACAAATGCAATCAATAACCACTGTTAAATGGCAATTATATTGACTAAGCAGAATATGGTTTTTATACTAGTCAGACCTTAGCAAGTCAAGAAATATTTTTCAAGAGCTATAAAGTACTTCACATTGACTGGTTTTTATTGTCTATTGTATGAGCTCCTTGGAAACAAGGAATTTTTTGTTATAGCTGATATCAGAATCTTCTGTGGGAAGAAATAAATGGTTTCTTAATGATTTCTGAAAGTTGCACTGTGGGTATAATCTGTCCTGCAGCTCAACCCAAACAGAGAAGAAACAGCAAAAGCAAACTTTCATCAAGACAAAGCAAAATTCGGTTGTACTTTTGCTGTTTAATTAGAGATGCTCATAGTACCTGTATTTTATGTTAATTTTTCTTTTCTTTCTTTTTATCTGAAGTTCTTAGATCACTGTTTAAATTGCAGCTCAGGTTAAGATAAGAAAATGTTAATTTCGTTTTTAGTTTGAGCTTACAAAAGTGGGGAGTGTGTGAATAAGGCTCACCATGAAAGCCATTCCAAGCTTCTGCAAGGCTGAGGTACAGATAAATGAAATACCTGTCTATGAAATCCAAAGGGCTTTATGTGGACAGAACTGTAAAACAGGATTAAACAAGAAATAGTAGGTTGAAGACAAATCTGTTTGGCAAAGTGTATATACCATTTAAATAGACCCCATGATTATGAAGTTGGTGAATTCTGCTGGGTTTTTATAATTTTAACTGTGCCTTCTGAAATGTGTTCCCCTACTCAAATAAATTTCAATCCTTTCAATTTCAATCTAGTGCATATTTTTAGAGTGTTCCTTTTATAAAACAATAATTGCAGTTTTTCTCATGGAGATTTTAGGTAGTGGGATCGTAACATCTCTACCCAATTTGGGGTATGCATGCTAATTTTTTGCTACAAAACATACATTGTTGCCCAGTCCTCTTTGTAATATTAGTTTTCAAGACTGCTCACCTTGGCTGTCTCTCATGATTATCATGTTCTTTAAATTTCTTCTAGTAACATTATTGTCCATGTGCTTGCACGTGTCTAGGAACTTTTCCTGGGTGTCCCTAGACACTGTGAATTCCCTAGAATCTATATGTTCTTAGTTCTGTAGGATTTTGTACATTAGTTTTAGCTGTACTAGTACAACTAGAACTCTTTGCTAAGAGTTCTAGTCGTGCCCACAGAATTCTAGCTGGGGCATCAGAAGAGAGTTGAAGCTGTCACTGTTTCCTTGGTGAAAACTGCAGTAACAGAGTTCCAACACATACCATGGCTTATGTGTTGCGATTTGTCGTTTCTCTGCGATGGCATGGCATGCCGCAAAACTTCCTGGAGAGCGCAGCAGGGCTGCTTCAGGGAGGGCGGCTGTTCCGCTTCCCGTAGCCCTTCCCGGCTGCCCCGCATTCAGTGCTCCGGCTGGCTGTCGGCTCCACAGCACGGCGGCGGTAGAGGAGGCGAGAAGGGTCTCCGCATGGGGACCTCAGAGGATCTTTATTCACACGGTCACATGTTGGTTCCCCAAGGCAGAGAGAGCCACCTGGCCTGGACCTGGGGTTTTATATGGGGATGAGGGGGGCGGAGAGAGCACACGGACTAATTGTCTCAGGGCACAGGGTGGAGTTGGGGTACTGGGACCAACAGGGAGAACCTGAGGGGGTGGTCAGGACTAGGGGCAGGGAAGGGAGGACAAGGTGGGGAGGGCAGGCATTTAGTAAGAAAAGGAGTGGGAAAGTACAACACTACACTTAGGAGCATAAAAAGTCAATCAAGGGCTGACAGTCTGTTGAAAAATCTTTGCAGATAGTAGTGTTCATGGATCAGCACTGTTTTGCGTGGGTGCTTTTGCATCTATTGGCATTTATTTCATTTCCATTATCCCCAGGATTTTCACTGGAGAGCTTGACTAATTTTAAAGTCATATTCGAGCAAGGTGGTTACAGCAGTCAGTAGTAATTTCTGACAGTCTGGATGGTTTAGGATATATATATGTGTGTGTGTGTGTGTGTGTATAATAGTTTTAGAAAATGAATTCTAAATTAATTTTTTCTACTTTCATGAAAGGTGTTTCTGACGCTGCTGCAGGACTCAGAGAAAATGCCCTGTGTTCCACGGGCAGCACACCTGGACCATACAAATGGTGTTGAATCAGTCTGTAAGTAAAAAGTCATGTGTCTTCTGAAGCAATTAGATTTATAAAGATCAAAAATGCAAATGTAAGCATGCACGAAGTTCCCAAAGTTGAGGAATGCACAAGCAAATGGAGAATACTGGCTGCTACCATCTGGTAATCGCTTTTTTGTGTGTCTGCCTTCGGTAGTAGTTTTTTATATGTCTGCTGTGATTTACCTCTATCATTTCACAGTCATCTTCCCACCCTTCTGTGAACACATGCACATGAGCATTCTCTCACTACTGCGGCATTAACTTACTGCTTCGTACCAGTCCCTGGAAACTAATTACCCTCTTTGTCTCATACTGAAAATGGATAAATATTGCTGAGATATACCAGTGATATAAAATCTATAAGCTGTTAGAAAGGTACATTGATGTTCATACATATACAATTCAAAAGGAAAAAAAAAAGCTCATTCCACTTGTAATAGGAGATCATTTGTCTTCGTAAGCAGCATATTATTTTAGGTTCCCTTACATGTTTGTTTTAAAGAAAAACCCTTCATACTTTCTCTTTTGCTGCCCTGCAAGCCTGGGAGGAGGTCCTTGTGAACATTTCTGAAAACTCAGGAAGCTTGTTCTCTTTTAAAAATTCTTTTTACAAGAAGAATTACTATTCATCACTAATGATCATAATGGGATGGCATTACAAAATCCAAGACTCAAGTTCTGTAATGTCTGTGCCCGTCAAGCTGATGAATATTTTCTCATTGTTTCTGGGAGCTTCATGCTTCTATACTTATCATGTTTCTTTCTATTTGAAGATTGACATCTAGATTATAGTTTTCTTTGGTTAGATGTCAAACATTTTGTTCTATGTGCAGTACTTTTCATTTTGTTTCTATAAAGTACAGGCATAGGGAAGTCCTGATCTGTGGACCTTTAATGTTACAGTAACAGAAATAACAATTTTCAGCCAAGCTTTCATTATTTTTTAAGATAAATTCAATTGGATCTGCCAGTAATAAGTAATCATTGCCAATAATTGTGTTCTAAGGTGAGACCTTTCCTCACAAAGTGCGAGCTTGAATGGATGACTTTTTCCAGGTCTCTTTGCTGGGCTATTCCAGTCCCTGTTGAAGATGTAACTCTATAAAACTGAAACAACCTCGCTAAGCAAATAAAATTTCCACTTCTGTCAGTGGTGAGAACGAGGCTTCTATTCAAAACATGGTTTTGAATATCCCTTATTTTATAACAGTCAGTTTATTTCTTCAAGACTCAACTAGGACATCTGAACTAGTTTCAAATCAAAACAATCTCTCTTCTCCACATGGCATTTTCATTAAAGAGTAAGATTTACAGTTCCTAAAGTAATGAAGACAGTATATTCTACCTAAGAACCTGATATACTTTCCCATCTGCATCTCAAAATGTATAAAGTAATATTTGTTCAAGTTATTACATTAATAAAGAATTGAGTGATCAGAGACTCTGTATTTTTTCAGCCTGATAAATTATGGCAAGAAAATGTGATGATAATGCCATTTCTTTGGGGATGAGAGTACTAGAAAATTGTCATTCATTGCAGATGACTGTCATTCATCATTAAGGACAGTTGTGAAGTGTAGGCATAAGGGATCTGGGAAATGGTCATGAAAGGTATCCATCATTGTCAAAGTTAACCAGAATACTCCATGGGCAATAGCTTGACCTGTATAACTTTGTCTTTGAAAGCAGATTCAAAGGCAGTCAAACTTTCTGTTGTCAAAGTAGTTAAATGAATTTTCAAAACCCCCTAGAGCAAGCAGTTGGGATTATTGAGGAGATCACAGGATCCTGCTATTTGATTTGTAAAAGAATTTGGACTAGAGAGATGCTTTTACAAGGACAGATCTGAGTTCAAGCAGGGGTGCTGGCTATCCTTTACTGCTGCTGAGCCCTTGAGGTGTCAGGATTGTGCAGGAACTAAAATGTTGTCTCATGTCTCCCGGACTAGGAGGTGTAGCAGAGAGGTGTGTATGTCAGTTCTTAAATGAAAGTGCAGAAAATTAGTACACGATTTAGGCTGATGACCAATGCCAAAAACAGGCAAGAGAAATTATTTCAGCAAAATATGATAGTATCTCACTGAAGTCAGAGCTTTGATATTTTCTAGTTATGTTTTACAGTGTCTTAGTATACTGTGTCTGATTGGAATTGACTTAAATTTTTTCATAGCAGCCTCTATGGTGCTGTGTTTTGGATTTGTGGCTGAAACTGTATTGATAACACACCAGTGTTTTGGCTTTCACTGAGCAGTAATTGCGGTGCCAAGACTCTCTCTTTTCCTGTTCCCTGCTGTGAGTAAGCTGAGGATGAGAAAGAGGGTGTGAGGAGACATGACCTGGACAGATGAGCTAAATTGACCAGAGAGTTAGTCAGTGTCACACAGTGCCATGCTTGGCAATAAAACCTGAGGGGAGGATTTTTTTTGAGGAGGTAGCTGTTGCTACCAGTGGCTGAGCATGTCTGCTTGAGAGAGGTGGTGAGTGATTGCCTTTGCATTACCTGGGTTGGATTTTTTTTTGTTTTTAGTTGGTTGGTTTGTTTGTTTTGGGTTTATTTTTCTTTTTCCTTTACTGCTTAAACTGCCTTTGTCCTGACCCACAATTTTTCTCACTTTCTCTTTTCCTATCTTCTTCCCCATCCTGCTGGAGGAGGGGGAATATGGGCAAGCAGCTGTTTGGTGCTTAGCTGCTGCTTAAGGTCAGCAACGAAAATAATGTAAAATAAACTCAGAATTATTTGAACATTTCTAAATGCAAATGTTAGAGGTAAGTAGCAGTCCATTAATTAAATTAATTGTAACAGTTTTTAATATTGATAATTTTAAAGATGCAAAGCACACTGTAATAGCTAGTAGTTTGCTTCCTTTGTGGAAGGTTTTCTCAAAATTTTTAGTTTTGTTCCAATGAAAAAACCTTAGAGTAAAACTCACCTTTTTGTGACAGGAGTTAAAATTTTGTTTTTAAGTCAGGGATGACTGTGCAGACATAATGCATGCATATATTATAATACAGTCATGCATAATTAATTTATACACAGTTGGAACACACGATAGATGGTTATTTTTTTGTAGATGTATACAGAGCATGCAGAAAAATGGTTAGCCTGAGCTTGAAACGACTGTTTGACAAGACCATTGAAGCCAAATAGCCTAGAGAAAATGGAGAAACCAACTCTATGGAGGCCAATAAAATTATCATAATCCACAGCAGGCAGTATACGTACAGAAATAATCGGGAGAGCTAAGAGCAAGTCCAAGGGGTGAAGAGCTAACCATGGATAAATGACAAAAGAATCTGAACATATGCAAAACCAGGTAACAGGCTAGTGAGCAATCTCATTGGCTCATTCAGGGAACAATATTGTTGAATTAAGATACTCAGATGTTTTTCTGAAGAGCCAAATTAGTTCATTTTGTAGCATTTATTGTCTTAGAAATTTCTGGGAGATACCAACTTTGGATCTAGTCCCTTCTGGCAGTAAAACACAGTTGGAACCCCTGAGGTATAGTGAAACTAAACTGTAGAAAATTCAAAATGGATTCATTATATTTTTGTACACAGTAATATATAACATTGGAAATTTCTTGCCATATAATATTACAGAGACTAAGAGTGCTGTAATATGTTTAAAAAAGCCAAAGAATTGTTTTTAGTGGATATATAATATGAATAGCTATAGTAACAGAAGGGCTATTGAAGCTTCAATGCCTTTGAACTTCTTGGATAAGTTAGCCTCTGAAAGTGTGGGTGGGGAAGCAGGTTGATGCATAACTAATTTTTAACATTTTTTAACCCTTTCTGTGAAGCAGCTGGTGTTAACCATTTTGAACCATATTGGGCCAAATGTTACTTTGCTCCTGTTAGGATTGGCGAAATCAAAGATCAACAACATACGGTACTCATAAAGCACATTTAAAAGCAATTTAATTAAGAAATTGTAGCTGACAAAAAACAGTCATTAATAGTGAAACATAAAACTGAAGATCTTTTTTGAATTTCAGTTAGGTTTCAGCTCTGCCTTTTAATTATCTTCATGAGTGATGTTGAAGTAAACATAACTTTGCTGATGAAAAATAAAAGACAACTGCTGAAAGGTGATGAGTAAGATCAGTCCTAAGGACTGAGTAAGATCACTTGAAAAGCTGAATCCATTCTAAACAAAGGGTATTTTAATGAAGCCAAATGCTAGGCATGTCTGTGTAATGGGGAGTAATATCTTGGAAAACACTGACTCTGAGTTATCTGCTAATCCTGGTGGAAAAGCATTTTAAGACAGCTAAGGTGTTTTATATTGAAGCTTAATGTACAGAATGATGCAAAGAGGTCATTTTAACTACCCATTCAAAATTGATGAGACTGATGCTACAATACCACTACAACTTCTGTGTCCACATTTTTAAGTTTGAATGACTTTAGGGAGAAATTGAGAATTCAGAAAGCAAACAGAGAAGAATTAATATTGGAGACTGGCAGTGAAGTCCTTATAAAGACACCATCAGGGCTCCTTTAACGTAGTTTATCAAAAATAAGGTAGAGAAGTGGTTTGCTTAAAAATCCTAATTTTTTTTTTTTAATGCATGGAGACTATTGTCTGTTAAGGTAGAGTTCTACCTTTTATTTGGGCAGAAGAGATAAATGAAATAAAGTAAGAAAAAAGTAAACAAATAGCTGTAATCTAAAGACAGGCACTTCTCCTAAAAGTTAATTAGCATTTGGAGTTATTCTACTCAGGGAAGTGTGTTGCTTCTCCTGGTGCATTTGACACAAGGCTTGGGTCTTTGCAGAAAATATGCCGTAGTAAAGGGTGTTACTGATTTCTGCACATGAGCAGCAAAGTGGAATTTGATGTCTTTTGGTAGGTGATCAAGTGATTCTTCTATTCTTAAAAAATATCCTTTCATCCACTATGACAAATTGAGTTCACGGTAACTACAAAAAAAAAGGTTGACAGATTTTTTTAAATATCCTTGAAGTTATATTTTAACATCAGTTTTTAAATGGTGCTCCTTCTTTCAATTCCCTGTAAAATTTGCATAAAAGGACCTAGGAATTATTTCAATACTCCACCTTAAAAAACCTAACTTGATTTATGAGAAGAATATTTTGGAGACAAAGCATCAGTGTCTGTTTAGAAGTGGCTGCTCACATAAACACTGGTATTAAAATTTTAGAATTTTTGCGATCTACCAATGAGAAGATAAATCCTAAATTTCAGTCTCAGGCAGTCTAACAGTATAGATAACCACTTAAATTCAGCATGAAACCCTGAAAAAGAAGTGTCAAAATAGACTGTCGAAAAATCTTGGATATGCTGTATTTTCCTTCAGCTTATTTTACTGTTGCTTTAATTAGTTTCTTGCAGGAAATCTCATGATTCTTACATGTGTTGAAAACTTAATTTTGCCTCTTCAAATACTTAGGTCTTTATCCCTTAAACCTGAATCTTGCTTTCTTTCTTACTTTTCTTTCACCCTTTCAAGATTCTCTGAAGCATAGAATAAGGATGGAGCATCTTTATAATGTTACCTATCAATTGTCACAAAAAGATAGCTGATTTTGAAAATAAGATCATTTGAGTTGTTTAAGGTTAATATATGAATTTGCTTTCTCAGTAAGTGTATAACTGTAAATCCTTCTATCCTTCTGAAAGCAAATGGTCAATTTCTTCCTCATTCCTCAAATGTTTTACTTTTTTTGCCCACTACTTTCTTCTCTCATCAAAGTATTTTCCCTACAAGTTTTCTTTGTGATTGCTGCCTGGTTCTTTTCTAGTTTTCATCCACAGTATGGACATCTTGGGCTCTCTCTTAGGTAGGCTCAGACATTAAAGGGCTGCTAGAATAACAGTGGAAATAGAGCTGTTTTCTGGTAAAGGATGCTACTCTTACAATGCCAAGAAGCTCATCCATATTCCCAGCCTCCTTATGCTCACGTTCATCTCCTTGCTTCTGAGACGTGAAAGAAGTTGACCCTGTCTGCCCTTCTCACAGACACATCTTATCTTCAGCTCTAGAGAAGAAAATGGTCAGTAAAGCACCTGCCAACAGGGGGCTCAATTGAAAAAGACTATAGCTTCCTGCAAGTTGTAAAGAACCAGAAAACAAAACAACAATTTGTTTTGAAATTTGTATTTTGAAAATCAAATTAATTTCTCATGAAAGTATTCTCTTGATGGAATTAAGTTGGTTGCATGAAAGTCACTTTATGCAAGTGACTTAGTAGCTCCTTTCCTGTAATTTGGTATTTTTCTTGTTCTTAAAACATATGAATCTCATTTTGAGTGGAAGGTTTGGTTGAACCAGTACATTGTGTTATAGATATCGATTCAGACTTCAGTAAGTTAGAAACTGGAAATAGTCAGTAATCTTCAGACTACAATCTGAGAACAATTGAGGAAAGTTGTTGCATAGCCCCATCTTATGATGGAAGAGATGATGCCTCTTCTATCCTGCCTAAGATAGAAGAAGCAGAATCCTCAGGAAGACTTTATTTAAGTTGTGGGTCACCAGAACTGGTATGCATGCAACCTCTGATGAGGATGACTATATATTGAATTTCCGTATATCTCAAGGGCCTTCTAAACAGAAAATTGTATTTGATACTAACATCTCGCAGCTCTTACTGCCTGATATGCGTGTATGAGAATATAAGAATGTTGTGAATCTGATTTTTTCTGACAACCTGTTTCCTTGCCTTTGTCACAGTCTGAATTGTTTGTGTGTTAGTTATTAACAGTGCTTGCTTTAGAAGTGAAACTGCTTGGAAGATCATCCACTATGTTCAGATATTTCTCTGAGCTGAGAAATAAAGAATACAGATGTAGGTGCATTAGGAATGCTTTATTTATCCAAAAGTAATTGGTAGAATGTGAGCCCCCTTAACATCTTGAAAAACAAGTGATTGAATAATCTCAGTTGTGTAGCTCTTATATCTTGCCGATAAGCCCTTTGATGTCTTCTTGACAGTGTATTTCTTCATACAACGATTGTTGTCCCTCACACTTGCTAGTGCTCCCATCCGTGTGCGTGTCTCTCCCTCCAACCTTTCTTTTGCACTCCAGGATGTCCTGTTGTTTTCTTTTAGTTCTGATATTTTGTTGAGGCTATTGCAATTGCTATAGA
>VYZQ01015306.1:3826-15197 GCA_013400655.1 Mystacornis crossleyi | reverse complement strand
CGCCGCCGCCGCCCGGCCCGGGAGGTGGCTTGGAGCCGCTCCCCGAGCCCCCGGCACTGCATCCCACGTCCGCCGCTGTAGGGGTCAGGCACAGACCTACTCTCCTTTCGCCCAGCTCTCCGAGGAGAGCTCCGGGCTGACAGACCCGGCGGCGGCATCACCCGGTTCCCCCGGACCGCACGACCTCCACTCACCGCCAGCCCCGAACGGCTCCTCCGAGGGAAGAGCGGGAGGGGAGACCCGGCCCGGGAGGGTCGGTGGTGCTGAGCGGCCGCAGTCACTCCCCGAGCTCCGCCCGGGGCAGCGGCTGGCGCACAATGCGCGGCCGCGGCAGCCACGCCGGCGGGGCGGAGACGGGCGGGCTGGGGGACGGCCCCGCGCCGCCGGGAGGGGCGGTAGGGAGGAACCCGGCTATAAACCAGGACCTCAGAACAGACAGACCCACCCAACCTCAGCCTGGTAAGGCCACCTGGGGCACTCCCTCCCCACCCCGGAGTGGGTCACGGCCGGTCCTGTGCCACGGCCGGCCAGGCACCGCTGCGCTTGTCGCGCAGCCCCCGGTTTGTCCTGCGGAACAAGCCCGGCCGATGGGCCCATTCCCTGCTCCAGCCACAGAGAAACAAGGGAGTAGCAGCCAGGCAGCGACACATACGCTTCGTGCCTAAGAGAAAGGTGCAGGTGGAGGAAGCAGCACATTCAAGCGTGTCAAGAAGAAATTATGCTGCTCCAGGTGCTCCAATGCTGGAGGAGCTGGAAGGCCACTGGGAAGCATCACACCTTCTTCCACTGGCACACAGACGTGGGTGTGCAGCGGTCCCGGTGAGGGTTTTGCTGGAGCATGCAGTGCAGCGTGGGACTGGCCGGAGTGTGCTTCACGGCCCCTGTATCAGCCAAAACTGGTGGTTTTGCCAAGGCTGGAAGGGGTAGTTTTGATCTGAGTTATGGGATTTCAGGTACACCTTGCAGAAGTTTAAACCAAAGGAGGTTTTATAAAATCAATTCCACCTTAACTTTCAGCCATATCAAATCATAGCTTGATTGGGGTACCTGGCAGGTACTGGTCAGATACCTGCTTCAGGGAATGAGACCTGTCCTACTTGAGGGAATGACAGTGCCAAGAAGCAAGTTCAAATGACAGCTATGTTTGCACATTAATGCCATGTCGCAGTACCACAGGTTTCAGCCTACATGGTCTTAGGGACTGCTCCTGCTTCACAGTCTTTCACTTCCAGTGGACATCACCACTTACTGTAACGATTTGATCCAGTTTGCATTCGAACTAGAGTGACTTTAAACGGTGACAGTATATGAAGGAATCTAATAGAGGAGAAGTAATGATTATACAAAGGAGTCCTCCTTGGCAATGTTCACGGCAAATTATTACACTTTTAAAGCCATTGTCGTCTTCTCTCCTGACTTCAAAGAAAACAGCAGCAGTGTATGAGTTGTTATTGCATCACTGTCATATATACCAGCCAAATTCATGATGTCTTTCATGATTAAATGGTGAAACTACCAAGTGCGTGACTAAGTAGTCCACGAGTTATGTAGGCCATAAGGCTACAATCCAAAATAAATATAAGCCATGATTTTTCATCATCTTAAGTGACCCAGAAATCTGAGAAAGAAAACTTTGCCCTTCTAAATCTTCCGTGGAGGAATGAGAGGAATTTCCCTGGTTGCTCTTGTCCTTGAATGCAAGGAAGAGTTAATCTTAAAATTGGGAAGCAGTTTCTTCCCCAAATCTGGCAATTTTTTTCAAAGAGTAGGTCCCTAGGGCAAACTGAAACACATGAAAGAGACATTTCCATCACTGTATTCTTTTAAGTTGTCTCTGTTTAATAAAATCTAAACTAAATGATTAAAACACAATTATGTATCATACAAAGGAACCTGAGTTTGGTCTTTGATCCAAGTGTTACAGAATCACTAGTGGGCCATCGTTTTCTGGTAGAAACAGATATCTGAATTTGTCATCAGAAGCCCCAAATACATCCATCTGTTTATTCAACAAAGCAAAAAGGCACAGGTTATATTCTCTTTGGAAGTTTTCCAAAAGCTTTGCTTTAAAAACTACAAGTAAGCAAAAACACAAGAAAAATTGGTACTTACAATGACTTTTAGTGATGACAACAGGATCATAGCTAGAGCTGAATGAACTCTGTACTTCTCCGCAGCTCAGCTGGTTCCATCAAAACTAGCATGGGCACTAAACTTCTGTTAGGAACCTCTTATGGGATCAGAGCCTCACTTTGCTGGATTAATATGTGATTATGCTAGGTAGGTGAGATACCACCCCAATATGGTATCTTGGTGTGAGAAATATTAAGCTATCACAGCAGGAAAAAACACTAAAGAATTCAAATAAATCTTAGTGCCAGATGGAGTCACATCAGTCAGAATACTTTGCTAACAGTCAAATGAATCTAACTGCATAAGAAAAAACTCATCACTAGCAACATCTTCCTACTTGTGTCTAAGCTGTATACTTACACTTCTTGCTAGTCTAAGTGCAGGAGATGATGGGCAGAGTTTAGTACAGCAGAGCTACGCCAGAAACAGTTCTAACATGGAGAAAATAGTTCAGAGAAAGCATCAACTGGTTTTGTTGCTCCCTGTCAGTTCCACACAGATATAAGTGTGAAAGAAAGCAGACTAGGAGTGCTATGACTGCAGTCAGCCCCAGTTCCCAGGACAGCAAAACTGGCTGGTGGAGAGTTATTTGTACATCAGAACCAAACATTAATTCTTCCCCTGCCAACCGTGTTAATCACCAGGGCAGCCTGAGTGGCAGGAGTAAAGTCCAAGGAGAGCAGTGAGAACATCTGTAGAAGTCATGCTGGGCTGGTCTGCCAAGCTCAAGGCAGCTCTTCAAGAAACATGGTCGTCCATGCATTGTTGGAGACCTTGGTGCTCATATTCTCAGGCTGCCAAAGAGACAGGAGATTGGTAAAGTTAATTTTAAGCAAATGTTTCCTGATGCCTCATATGCTGAAGTGCACATTTTTGAAATGTTTTCGCTATGGTAGCCGAAAGAGTTTGTAGGGCTTTGGGAAGTGAAGGGTGATAGCTGGTTGTGCACTTTTGTGTTCTCAGCAGTTCCCAGTTATCAAAACAAAGGCAGACATCTTGCCTCCTGAAGTAAAAGATGCATAACAAAGTTGTGGAGTCACAAAGTTGAAGGAAATTCGTGCCAGAACAAGCACGGGAAACTACAGAGCTGCAGAAAGGACGGGTTAATGGAAAAAGGCTGATGTCATGATACTGGGTAGAGGCTGTGGAAAAGTGCCATCTCACACTGTGGAAGAATATGTCTGCCAGAGTGGCCTCAGGTAAGCTGTAGCATGCCTACTCCAGGCAAGTTCATTCCACAGTTGAAGAGCAAAGACAACGGTTTTCACCAGCTGGTTAAAATTAATATGCGGCAGGATCTACTTTATTGGACACAGTTACAGTGTTCATGTGCACACTTGTTCTACATGTCCCTACTGTTGCTTCTCCTCAAATGACACGAAGAATTATTGTCAGGCAAGCTAAGGATGGTAAGGTCAAGGGATGTCAAGACGAATTCTAATCACATTTTAAATAGGGCTTGTAGTACAGAGTTACAGTCACAATGAGTGAAAAAGGGGACCCACTGAGGCACCCAAGACTGAAGTGATTAAATAACTTTCTCAGCTGTAGGACAACTGAGATAAAAACCTCTAATATCTAGTTCTTAATGGAGTTGTAGGCCTTTGGTTTCCTCCGTTGCCTGAATATCTTAGAAGTTAGATGCTTGTCTCAGGCTTCTTCCCTTCTCTAGCCACGAAGTAATTACCAACTTAGCATGGAAGCCTCTCTATTGTTTCTTGGCTAGTGAAACTGTTTTCTACAGAAGTCTGGTTTTTTCATCTGAAAAGGAAAAATCTCTGATTAAGGATGCCTTCAGGCAACTCTGTCAATTTTTTTTTAAATGAGCTTGTTGTTTTTTGCTAGCAGCTAAAGATAATAGAAGTATTTAGCAATTGAGTGAAATTTTGATTTGCAAAGGGATAATAATTTGTTTTTCTGTAGTGTCTTTTATCCAAGAATACCAAATGCTTCATTAATATTAATTAATTTTCTTTGTCATAGCATCTAGCTGAGATACTGATAACCATTTTGCAAAATAGCTACAATAGCTGAAACACCAAAATGCATGTAAGGTTACTGACAACAAAAGAGATGGTATGAGTTGCTGAAGGGTATGTAGCAAATCAGTGATATACCACTGATGTGTCTGAAATATCCTATATTGCATCTCCTATTGCTTCTCAGAGAGCCAAGAACTTTTCAGCATCAAAGTATCTCTAGGTAAGTTAAGTACAGCAGTAGATAGCTGCCACCAAGGCTTCAGCACAAACAGATTTGAGCATTAGAGCCACTTTTTATTTTGGACTTGTTTTGGCCAACATTGGAGGCTATATGAAATAAGCCAGAAGTTTCAACTTGAGAGTCAGCAGAAAAGGAAAAAAAACTGCGGTTCAGCTAACATTTCAAAACCCAGCATCATAGATTATGCAATTCAGTGCAGTGTCAGCCTAAGCAAAACTCCATGTAACAGCAGTGTAGTGCTCTGCAGAGATACTTGCTGGGATCTCTGCTCTTTTTGCACTTAGTGTTTCTTAAACACCCACTAGGTGAAGTCTGAAAGGGGCCCACAGCTGCAAACCCACCATCCCAGAGAGGAGTTGACTATGAACCACAGTGGGGAGAGAGAGCCTCATATGTTCCATCTTGTCATGTCAGGAATGGGTAATTTTTGAGTGAAGCATTCATAGAAAAATCTGAAATTTTTGATCCCAATAAGAAAGGTTGCCTTGAGAATACAGAGTTCACCCGAGGGCTGAAAATGTTTGTCCAGAATGCCAGACAACCAAAGTACTTTGATTCAACTACTGAATTTGCAGGCAGGTCTCACACAGTTGTGTAGGAACAAAACTACAACTGTGACTGGCTGCTTGAGGAAGGACCTGTCTCTGTTTTTTCTGTGCAGCTATTAATTTTGGTGTGAACTGTTCACTATGAACTGGGCAAAGAAACAGGCTCTTGCCCTGTGACCTTCCTGCTGGACATGAGAATACTGCGCAATAACAACATGAATCCTGGGAGAATCCCTACCACAAGATCCACCAGCAAAATAAATGTACCGAAGAAGCTATTGCTGCCCTCTCACCTCATTCCCACTCATACTGGCAGGGCTTGTAGAGAGAGACACTCTCCCTCGCCCTGCAATAAGGCTGCACACACCACTCTCCCCTTGTCCTTTCATTTCCCAAACTTCCCTCATGTTCCACATAGGTCTACACTGTCCCTGCCTCTCCCTGGTCAGCAGATGTTAGGACTCCTCCAAGACATTGTCTTACAACCTCCTCAAAAGCAGAGCAGCTCTAACAAAAACAAAATAACAAACCAAAAACAAACAAGACAAACAAAAAAAAACAATTAAAACAACAAAATATAACAATTTGAATCTTGAACTATTGCAGGAGGTAAAAGCTGTTTCTGCAGTGCTCTGCTGCACATACTGATGCATGTAGTTTCTTGCTTACATGCCCTTGCCCTTCCAAAGCAGTCACTTACAAGTCCAGGGAATTGGTTATAGAATTTCTATGGGCATCTTTCTAAGATTTTAGGTGATTAATAAATTGGGAATGCTGTTTGCCTTGCTACTAAGGGGTTGCCACACTCCATGCCAGTGTTGGCTTCATTTCCCTGTTTACAAAAATGGGATTCTTACATCTCCTATCATTAAAAGTTTAAGTGCTAGTGGTTTCTTCGGCTAAAGAGCCCAAAAGTATCATTTGCAGGGATTTCAAGTTTCTACAAAATACTTAATTTTAATGTTTTTCATTTTATATTTTCTGGTTTGTTTTTTGAACAATTTGTTTATTGCTGCTGAGGCTCTTCCTTAAAGGGGGTGTGTTTTCTCTTTTAAGTCTTGTTTCTAATGCATTGAAGAATAAACTCACAGTAGCCCTATATAATAGATTTTAAATATTAATAGCAGCATGCTAGTAGTGATGTAGGAATAATAATATCTTCTTTAAAATCCATTCACCAAAATGACTTTAATAAATAACATTATGACTCTGATGCTAGACTAAAAGCAATGAAATCATAAATCCTTACGTATTTGCTGTTTGTTGAAACAATTCTTTCAAAAAACTACCATAAAAAGATCTGAAATTTCTGTAAGATTTCAACAGCATATCCTATTGGTCTTTGAACATCCACTGCTTTTTCCAAATAAAAAAAATATAGTGCTTGATCTCACAGTGTATCCACATATATTGCTCCCATAATGACTGGCTGCCCAGGACTGTTCAGACCTGTTCCACCTCATTTAAACTTTGGCTAACACTTTTTTTCAGCAGCACCTGTAGCTGACCTTTCTCCAACAGAAATACAAATCTTATTTGAAAGTTAGAATTCTTGTGAGTTTAAGCTGCTGGCCACTACTGGCTCCATAAAGCAGTGAGGCTTCAGCACAGATACCTCTGAACAACTCACTGTAAGGGAGAGGAGCAATAATAGAAGATTGAGGAAATTCCAGGTGTTCATGAGCATTATTTCCTTCAGGAAACAGCTGAATACTTTGGAAGTTGTACAAAACAGAATGTCACTAGGTAGCTTAATACTCCATCAAGATCCAAAGTGTATAGGTTTTATATTTTCAAAAGGCCAAGTCATACCCATGCAGATAAGTACATACATAGATAGGAATGTAGCATTCCTGCCTAAAGGACAAGTTTGCCATCATGAGCAACTTAGCTCCCTGGTCAAAACATCAGGACATTTGCAAAGAACATCTCTGTGTGAGAGAAACATTCTTGATCGTGGAACAAGGTACAGTCATTAAGGTGTTTTTTCATGCTGATATCCTGAGGCCAGATAGTTCAAAGAAATTTAAAAGAGAAAAATGCTTATCTGTACAGAAAAATGAACAACCTATGCAAATAACTGAAGGAAAGGCATGTGTGTCATCAGAAATGCTGCCTGTCTAATTCGATTTCTTTGGAGAAGGCCTTTGCTCCAATATGACGATTATCCAGCAGCCAAAACATACAAGATTATGAGTGTAATCTTCCTGCTCATATCTAAACTGGGTTTTTCAGCTGCATTTTAGCTTTGCAAATGAAACATCTTCCAAGTTACTCTGCAGCCTCCTACATGCCAAATGTAAAGCCACCTGCCAGGAGGATGGCCTTTGTGTTTGTACCTTTGGGTGGACCCCTGAAAATCAGAGACACTCAGAAGCCCCCAAGGAAAGAAGTGAAAGGCACTGATTTAAAAAGCTGCCCTCGAGGAGCAGCTGGAAGTTTGTTGCATGGAGCATCTAAGAAAAACGAGGTAGAAAAGCATCCCAAAAAAACAGCCAGAGATGAATGAGGTGGGTGGGAGCAGATGTAGGGCATTTGCTGGCTCCTACCTGCTCCCATGGTGGGAATCCTGCACCTACTCCTCAGGCATATGTTGTACCTGCCATTCACACAAAAGCTAGGTCTGTTCTGAAGATTCGTTAAGAGCTTCTTTCCCTCTGCACTAGAGATGTTATCTACACCACCTGCTGCTTTAATAAAGACCTTTGTTTAATGAATAATATGTAAGGGAAGATTTCATGATTTAGAAGACTGATTAGAACAGCTACATATCCACTGAAGAGTTCCAAAGTGATTTGTATAACATTTTCCAAGTTCAGCTGCGTACTATTAATGTGGGGGGGTGGTCAGTGGGAAGTACCTATTTTCCCTTTACTGTGGTTCTTTCTCGCAGTGCAAGACAGTTTGTACCCCAAGAAGTGCCAGTGGAACAGAGATGGAGAGGAGAAAAGCCACACAAGGAAAGGCTCACACACTTAATGTGACCACTTCTCCAGGCACTTGCCAGTGCCCTCTACCCCCAGGACAGAGGAAAGCATAACCCACCGCAAAATATTGCAAAATGAGAAGAAATATTTTGGGGAGGCAGGTTCTCAGTGTTTGAGGTGTACAATACCGTGATGGAGGAGATAATTAGGTGTCAACTGCTGAGCAAAGATCAAGGCCCTCAAAGCAGATCTGCAGAGACCAGGCACAGAGGATGGAAAACAACTCACCCTTATGGTCAGCTGATTATTGAGTTTCAGGATTTTCTGACAAGTTTGGTAAAATGAGAACAAAGTGTCATTTACTACTAAAAATGATTGTCAATTTGGTCAGATTGCTGATTCATTTTATGAAAATTACCGGGTTGTGTGATGGAATTCCAGACTAGACCTAGCTTTTATACAAATACATTGAATTTACTTTCACAAGGATCTCCTCAAAGACAAGCTAGCAGGTGTTCAAATTTAGCCTTCACTACACCAAAGACATGCCACATGTCTTTTTAGATCAGGCAGTGCCAAGTGTCTAGGACAGAGAAAAAATTTAAGAGGTTTATAAACAAATATCTCCCTGTCCATTGTGTCCTAGAAATGCAGACCATTGTTCTCAAGCTGTCTTTAGGGTTTCTAGTGGGTTGCAGCCAGGCACACTCAGCTGTCTAAGATATTTTCTCTTACGTAAACAGAGCTTGGAGCGTGCTCACAGTTTTCTCAGCAGCCTTTCATTTCCCCACTGTGCTACAAATTGCTGCTTTGCTGCTGCTTCCTCTGATCTACCCTAGGATCCAAATATCTGTCTCCCTTGGCCGGATTCAACTGCTCCCCAAGGTAAGGAGCACCTTTCTTTTTTCAGAGACGTCTTTACCCACCTAGTCTCCTCTTACAGGGAGATAATCTACAAAGCAAGGCCAATCAAAATCGATACTGTCTGTCACACAGAACTGTCACTCTTAGTCAGCAGACGGCAATAATATTTCTTACTCTCTGATCACCACGTGATCCAGTGACATGACTTGATTTTCCAGCCTTTGCTTGTGGCAGCCTCAAGCACCAGCACCAACACCAAGAAACTCACTTTCCAGCCTCATTAAGGGGGTGTGCAGAGGGGGATCAGCCAGCAAGGCTACAGGATAAGGTACAGATGAAGAAAAGGAGAGGACATCATCAGATCCTCCCACAAGCTAGACTTACTGCATCTGAAGAGGAATTTGCAGCATCCCAAACTTGGGAAAAGAGCATGTCTAAAGAAAGCCACTCTTTTTGACAGTATTTTAGGGGTGGTAAGTGTTAGATTCAGAGTGTTGAGACACTGAATTTGTCAAAAGATTGGGAAGATGCTTCAGCCAAGAAACCCCAACAAATATCTGTTGGAACACTCTTCTTTTTCAGATCTGATGGAAGACACCAAAGAAGTCAACTTGAAAATCGTATCACCGTATCTGCTGCCTGTAAATGTTCTGGGAGAGGGCTATAAAACAAAAACAAGACATACTCTATCAGATCTTATTTTTCTGTCACAGTGGGCATCATATAAGGCTTCAGCATCACACATCAGGACAATCCTCATCTTTTCAGGAGATTGCATAAATGTAGGGTCAGTCATTTTGTGTGAGTGTGTATGTGTGTGTGTTTGTATGTGTGTATGTGTTATGCATGCCAAAATAATTGTCAGCAAGAGCCTGATGACCGAAGGAGTAAAGAAAAGGCTCTTCCTTGGTCAGGATTTCAGTACTTCAGAGAACATTTTTTCCAGAAAGCATCTTTATTTTAACCTATGCTGCAGTTGTGCATGAGAAAATAATTCCCACACAGGAATTCACATCTTAACTACACTATGGAGATCTCTGGAGCACCACCATGATAACTGCAAAGTGGATAGAAGCTCTTCCACTTGCACAAGCACTGTGTTGTCTCATTACCAGAGTGGTCAGAAATTCTCTCATCTCTTGTTCCCAGAAAAGCAACAGTGTCCATAAAAAGATCTTTCTGCCCAGGGGAAAAGGTTCTTGCTCAGCCACAGCAGTGCAATTTCTGCAAGGTGCCCTTGAAGGAGCAGGAAGACACCGGAACCCGTCAATGCTCCCTCAACAGTCAAGAGTCTTTCCGCGCTGAGGAGGCTTCTTCTGCGGTCCATGGGGAGAGCATGTTACAACTAGGTGTAAGCCAGGCAAGGTCAGCAAAATCTGAAGAGAAGAACATGAAGAAAAAAAAAAAAAGCTGCCCAGTACCTTGAGATGGTGTTTGATGACAAAGAGTCACTGAAGGATAAAGCCTGTGGATTCTTGCAGGGAAAGTCTTCACACCATAGTACGACCCCCACAAGCCATCACTTCTCAAAATTTATTTCTCCTGCACAGGCACAGTATTAATGCAGGCAGTAAACTCCTTGGACTGCCAAAGTGCTGTCACCTTCTGACTCTGTGCTCATTTAATGCACTGTGCCTCCTGTGGATGTGCAGCTTTCCAGTAGGAAGGCTTGCGATTTATTTTTAAAGACACAGTTAACTGTCTATGGGCCCAGAGCAAGAAACGCCCTAACTAAATGAAGACCATTCATGCCAGGAACTGGACAACCCCAAAATTGGCTGAAAGCAGGGGCTTCTGTGAGTTCCACCCATCTTGATAGTATTTTCACCCAACACCACTAAATTAATTAAGAAAGTATCTGAAGAAAGCCTCAGCAGAACACACTCTCACTGCAAAAAAATTATTGCTCACTCAGCAAAAAAAAAGGAAAGTGAGTAAAACAATGCAAGTGATTTATATCGTTCCACTTCAACAGCTTTTCAAAGGGTGGTGTGTGGGCATGCCACAATTACTCATTTTTTAACTGTATCTCACTACTCTTATGGATTCTGTGAAGTGTCTGGCTCAGGCACCAATGGCCCTTGATATCCTCCCCAGCCCTGCAGAGACCCTTCACAAAATCTCATTACAATATTTATAATTTTCATATTAAAAATAATTGCTTATC
The DNA here is from genome assembly GCA_013400655.1 of Mystacornis crossleyi. Taxonomy (NCBI): domain Eukaryota; kingdom Metazoa; phylum Chordata; class Aves; order Passeriformes; family Timaliidae; genus Mystacornis; species Mystacornis crossleyi. The sequence goes on along the minus strand of VYZQ01015306.1, from coordinate 4,335 downwards.
CACAATGGCATCACTGCTGAAACAATGAGTTGGGGGAATCCTGTGTGCAGAAGCACTGACTCAGCTCTCACAACATCCAAATTGAGCATTTTGTGGCAGGTGGTCACAAAACATGGAGACACAAGCTGAAGTTTGTACTCTCAGAACTTCCTCAGCCTGCCATACTGTGAGCATCAAGGTATCAGTATTAGCCCCTACAACAGGAATAACAGTGGGGAAGAACAAAAAACTTGAACAAAGAAGAAAATGGCCTTGAAAACCCTATTTCTTAATCTTGCCTTATATTCATTAAGTCACGCAGGTACAATTAAACACAGACATGGGAAAGCACATAGACCCAGAGGGTTTCATTCTCAGTGAAACCAACAGTGGACCACATACATACCCTTTTGAGACCATTTTTGCTTCTGAAACAGTGTTGTTTAACCACACTGTAAACAGAAGTTCACTTTTCCTTAACTACTTGGAGAGTAGAACACAATCTGTGTTATGCCAGGGGTGGCAGATAT
>VYZQ01015296.1:0-14430 GCA_013400655.1 Mystacornis crossleyi | reverse complement strand
GGCTTTGTATGCACAGTCCCACCTGGATGTGCACCCTTCAACACTAGTCCAGCTCACCTGCATGAGAAGAAAAACGCCCCAAAATGATGCCTGGGTCACTATACTGACAACCAGGACCACCACTGCCTGCTCAAAGTGGTACAGGAGCAGAGATGAGAGCTCATGGAGAGAAACCTCCTGAAGCAACTGGACAGAAGCCACAGCTGTTCCCGATGGTCCCATGCACTGCGAACAGTTAAAGGCAGGAGGACACCAGTGAAAGCTGCTCTGTGCTAGAGCCAGACACTGCTCAAAGCCTCTGCTGGAGACAAGGCACAGGCCAGGCTGCTGGAGAGGGGATCCAGCCCAGACTGCTCTGGCCTGCTGTCATCATTCCTCTATTTTTAAGTAACTCCTCTCTGTTGGTCCAGAAGCTGCCCAGAGGGTCACTAGTTCCCTCCTGGAAGTGAGGGGCAACTCTCCTCTTAGTGCACAGCTGGAATACATTGACATCCTGGTGGGATCTGGACTGGCTGCCCCTCAGGCCCAAGGATTTACCTGCAGCTTAAGGGAAGCCTCAGGAACTCAATTCTGACACTGGAAACAGAACACATCTGCAGTCAGACTTATCTGGGAACAGCCAGATTTGAATGAGCTTTGAAGTTCAGAAAAGCCTTAAGAAAAAAGTCAGGCTCGCTCCTTCCCTCCAGCTTTCCCAGCTGGAAAAGCGGACCAAGTCTCCTAAGTGGACCTTATTTAAGAGGCTCTCATGAAGGTGCACATGGGAACACAACGGGTGGTTTTATTTACTGTCAGGACGCACAAATGAGTGAAATGTGTGCTGAGGTGGGGCTGAGGGGAATTCCTACCGCTGAGCACGTCCGGGCTGATGTAGGCAGGGCTCCCGCGCTGGTCCTTCAGCAGGTCGTCCTCGCTCACCAGGTGCTTCCCCAGGCAGAAGTTGGTGATGGTGATCCGGTGAGTCCTGGGCAGAAAGAAGCACAAGGTGTCAGGGAACACAGGCCATCCTGCACGGGCCACGCAGCACAGCCAGGAAGTTGACTCCAGAACAGGGACTGTGCCTGTGGGGCTTTCTGGGGAGCTTGAAGTGCTGGCAGAAGACACACAGAGCTGTAAAACGAACTCCATCCCAAAGGGGAGGGATTCCATGCTGCCAGCAAGGTTTGCAAGGCACTCACAGGGGCAGTAAGAGGGTCTGTGACAGCTGTGACAATGTCTGGGTGGCCTGTGTCAGCACAGCTGCAAGCACAGGGTGTACCTGGCTCATCTTGCAGCCACACAGGTGCCTTGCCCAATCTCCCAGGAGCATCCCAGCCTGCGGCACCAGAGCTGCAGGATCTGCCCCAGGCGGCACCTGACCACTGCAGGGCATGAGTGTCAATAAAGCTGAGGTTTATTGTAGCTGCTGATTCTGCCCTGCACTTCCCAGCTGCCATCTTCACACAGCATTTTCTGGGAGCCAAGGGAAAGCCTGTGGAAGCTGCCCTGCACCTAGCCCCTGAGCACTGTGTGTCTACAGTCATCAGAGGAGCTCAGGAGTTGTCATCAGACTCAGCACAACCACCTCTGTGTCACTCAAGAGTCCCGTGCAGGAGCCTAGTGGCAGTTCCACCTGATCCATGGGACTGCTCTCCACACACAGGTGTGCAAAACACAAAGCCTGATCAACACCCAAAAACCTCCCACAGAAAAGGGAGAGCTTCAGGTACACAAAATTTCTTTATTAATTCATCCCTACTTTCCTATGGTACTGCCAGCTAACATTAACAAATTTTTCCAGTGAAAGTGAGCTAATTACAAAACTATTGTTCCATTAATCTTCCCTGTCATTTAGATAATTTGGATTTTAACTTATAATGTAAAGGTGTGAATACAAAAACACTGTCTGGAACATTTCTTGAAAAGTATTTCACAACTAAAGCCTGAGAGAATGGATTAAGTCAGTCACAACAACCAAGAAACATTTCCAGCCGGTCTCACAGACAAATGAAATAGAACCAAGTGTGGGTTGGCCATGGAGAGCTGGTTATTAAAACAGACAGACTTGTGTTTAAGAAGTGTTAGCTTCAACTGTCAGGAGACTTCCCTGGCTGAATAACAAGCTGCAGGATTTGTTAAGGATTTAAAAGACTAAGTGTTCTATAGGACACTAAAATGTTCAGGGTTGCTTGGTTCTATTTACTCCCTGAAATTTGATCTAACCTGTAATCACCCAACTCCTGCACTGGCTCATGGGGAAACCTGAGACGCTTTAATGTCTGTGGGGACAAGGTCTGAGGGAGGCCCAGGTGGGACGTGCCTGCTGGGCCCTTGCAGTGCCCCATTGTTACCTTCATTCCCCGCCATGAGAGGGGACCTGGCTCTCTGCGAGCATGGCTGGAGCAGAACAAACGGTTCTGCTCAGCCCCACCGGCTGCTCCTCTCCATGGAGATCATTCTTACGCCTCTCCCACCCTTCCCCGTGACTCACAGGCTGCAGCTTTCCCTCACCAACGCTGATGGGCTTGTTAGTAAAAAGCAAAAGCAGAGATGTAACACAAAGAGGGACTGGCAACTGTGTTCAAAGCTTCAAATACCTCCCCCTGCTAGTGGGGCCCTGGGTGCACCCCATCTGTGGGGTGCTCGCCTGCACTCAGTGCCCAGAAAAGAAGGGAAGTTCTGCGTGGATCCTTTAAAGCACCAACCTTTGTCTGCCTCTTCCAGCAAGAAGGAGAATCAAAGCAGCAAGCAGAAGAGATCTATCTTACAGCAGCTCTACAGAAACAACTTGAAACAACTTAGAGGTGGCCCTGAGAAGGAGCAGCTGCTGCGTGGGGGGGGGAAACCAAGAAGTTCAAGCTCTGTAGATAAAACCTGTTTCCTTTCAGTGTTAGGGAGGGGAAAGCAGCAAGCTGTGAGCCCAGCAAACCTGCAAGCTTTGTAGACTAAAAGCTTGCAGAACTCCAGCCTTCCTGATTTTTATTCATTCCACAGAAACCCAGACAGTGTGAAAAGGATGAATTCCACTCATTCTTCAAGTTAGTGCAAAATATTTAGTCAGTAATGTAATCCTAGAGGAGAGAGGAGAGAGCAGAGGATCTGAGCTGAACTAGGCTGCCAGCTAAATAACACAGACCCCAAGGCACTGAGCAGCTCCAAAGAGCCACCAAGCAGAGCCAGGCCACCACCCCCTGCCCTGAGTTGCTGCTGAGCTCCTGCCATTCTCTGGGCTGGTCACTCTGGGTCTGCACCAGCATCCAGCACCTGCCAGGCTCCAGAAGCTCCCGTCAAACCAGCGAATGGAACAAGGGAGCCATTTCATACACAAATACACACTGGACAGAAGTGCTTTTGTTTAGGTAAGTCAATATTCACCACTAGCAAAAACAGAGCAGTGCAGCAGTCAGATCTAACACTGCTGTGATTGTAGGACACCCGGCAGGGCTGGGAATGCCTTCAGCACGATGGAGGGTGAATGATGGGAACAGAACCAACCACCATGCCTTTTTTTTTTTTTCTTTTTTAAAATAGGTATAAAATCAGTACTTCTCTTGCAAGTTACTAAATTACTATAAAATTCACTTTTCAGCAGTTAGAATCAAAAAAAGTCCTGACAAGGGGCCACTAAGCTGGGTGGGAACAGTGAACTATCTAGGTGGGCCTAAATTCATTTTTGGAGATTAATTTATAACTTTGAGCTGGATTTATATTTTTGCACAGCCTGGTTCCCTTTCCCTCACCCTCTTTGAGGGCTGAGTTGGCACAAGGGTGCCCAACAAGTGCTGCCTTTGGCTGTGTTTGTATTAGAAATCTGCTTCAGGGAAGAAACAAGACCACTGCCAGGCCAGCAGCTCTCCAGCAGACTTACCTTTTGTTTAGCACCATGTTCCCTAGCTTCAAGTCTCTGTGCACAATATTCTTCTGTAAAAAATATAAGAGTATTACATGAGCAAAAGCCTATTTGTTGTAGAAGTATAAATTTCATACTTGGACACTAAAAGGAGCACTAAAAAGAAATCATGGCATCTGCACTCTCTAAAATAACCCAGGTCAAGGTTTCAGGTCAGGTTCCACCCTGGGTACTTTATGCCCTTCACTTTTGATTGTGATCAGGACAGAACACGCAGATTTGCTACTTTGAACACAAAGACAGACTTAGTGTACCGAAGAGACCCGAAACTGAAGTGTCCAGGCTTGGTAAGAGCAATCTGATGAGCATTCCTTTAACAGACCCATGCTGCACTGCCCTGCCAAGGCAGGACAAGTGTCCTGTGTCACAGGGGAACAAGTCAAACATCAGCAGAGTCCATTTTTATTACAATAGTTTCTAGTTCATTGATCTCAAAACTTGTAGCTTGAGGTTCTGATCTCAAATCAATTCTTACATTGTGATTTATTTTGCTTCACAAGGAAACAGTTTCTGTTTCCTGTGTTTGATCAGGCTCTGCTCTCATCTTTGACTGCCCTTGTCTGAGGTTACCACACTGTGGTTCACCTGACCTGCCCTCAGCCCAGCTGGCCCCTCTCCACAGCCCACAAACACCACATTATCATCCAGACATGTGAGGAGCAGGGAGGGAAGGGAATGCTCTTTCGGGCTTGGGGCACGAGGTCTTACACAGAATACTGTTAACATCCATGCCCTGTAACCTGGCCACTGCCTGCCCCAGGAAGTTTTGAAGCATCTGCTCTAATGTGGGAAAACTCTGCCCCCCAGCACTGGAAGGGAGACCCAAGTTCTCACCTTGTGTAATGCTTCTACCACTCGTACCACATCATAAAATATCACCACGGTCTCCCGCTCACTGAGTCTCTTCTCTTTAATGACATAATGCTGCAGATTGATCAGATCTGCTGTTTTGTCACTGAAATCATGAGCACAGAGACAGTCCAACACCAGGCAAATGCGCTTCTTCATCTTTCTGACCATCCTGTTGGCTTCAAGATCTTCTATGATTTCACAAGCTCGGTCCTGCAGGGAGGCAAACACAGGAGCAACCCCTCAGGGAAGCTCCAGGGCACATGCACAGAGCCTGGCAGAATAAATAACTGGGTAGCTGGGGGGTGATCTCAAAATAAGCAAATCCAATCACAGTGCTTGGTCTTTGCCCCAAGGTAGGATTTCAAAAAGATACAGGAGCTCTATTTAATGAATCACAGAATCTCAGAGTGGTTTGGGTTGAAGTTCATCTCATTCCATCCCCTGCCATGGGCAGGGACACCTTTCACTATCCCAGATTGCTCCAAGCCCTGTCCAACCTGGCCGTGGACACTTCCAGGGATGGGGCAGCCACAGCTTCTGTGGGCACCCTGTGCCAGGGCCTCACCACCCTCACAGGGAAGAGCTTTTCCTAGGNTAGCTGGGGGGTGATCTCAAAATAAGCAAATCCAATCACAGTGCTTGGTCTTTGCCCCAAGGTAGGATTTCAAAAAGATACAGGAGCTCTATTTAATGAATCACAGAATCTCAGAGTGGTTTGGGTTGGAGTGAACTTAAAGTTCATCTCATTCCATCCCCTGCCATGGGCAGGGACACCTTTCACTATCCCAGATTGCTCCAAGCCCTGTCCAACCTGGCCGTGGACACTTCCAGGGATGGGGCAGCCACAGCTTCTGTGGGCACCCTGTGCCAGGGCCTCACCACCCTCACAGGGAAGAGCTTTTCCTAGGAGGAGGAAGAGGAGGAGGAGTGCAGAAGGCAGAAGAAGTCTTTGCTATGTGGCTCTGTGTGCACATCAGCGCTAATGCTCTTTATGCACACACATCTTGAGCTGAACCCAGGGCAGCTCTGCAGTGGAGCAGCCTCTGGGAACAGTAGGGATCCACATCATTCTTGGTAAGAACAGAAATCTCAAGGCACAATTAGCAGTTCTTCCATGACATTAACAAGACACAGCTGAGCTGGACATTTGGCTTATTTAAGATTTAGTACAAATGGTCTCAAGTGAAAAGTGTGTTGACAAAATGTAACCAGGAAGTCAGGCAATACCAACACCCAAAGCAGTAATTGCTATCAGCCCCTCACATCAGTGAAAAGCCCTAAAGGCACCAACAGCAACACAATTTACTCACACAAAAACTGACCAGCACAGTGACTGGTTTAACTTGCTGAAATAATTTCTTGACTATTTGTCCCTTCTTACAAGTTATAAAGAGTATAGAGACCAAAACCCACAAATTTAATTCTAAAAGGTGCTAATTAATTTGCCAGTGAAACAGCTGTTGTTCTGTTTGAAGGGGGAGTGCTGAGTGCCCATCCTATCCATGAATGTTCTTGCATTTCCCAAAATCCTCCTGTACTCTCCAGAGCTCCTGTTTGAAGCAGCAGTGATTAACCTCAGAGTGCTGGAACTTGAACACACAAGTGCAGGGTCAGCACGAACTGTACATTAAACAAAAGCAGCTCAATCCATCAGCAATCCCTGGCATTGCCCCAGCCTGGATGGTGACCAAGTGTACCTGGAAGAGCCCGTGATGATGGACCACTCCTTCCTGGTTGTGGAGCAGGGAAAGAAGAGAATACTCCGTGTGCAGCAGCATCTTGCCCTGTCGCTCCTCCTGGGTTTCTATTCCTTTATCACCCCTTTCTTCTAAGGTGAGAATCTTCAGGAAAAGGGAAAAGGCCTTTACAGCTCCCAGAGACACCCAAATGCCCCCAGCCTCCTCTCATTTTTGGCATTCCCATGTGTTGAACAGCTGGTGTAATTGCTCTGATGGTTGTGTCCTTGCCACAGGCCTGTCTGAACTCAGCACCATCCATGCAGAATGCACAGCAGCAGCTTCATTAACATGGAAAGGTGGCCGCTTGCAAATATCCCAGGTGCTTTTTTCCTCCTGGAGCTGCCCCGTTCAGGCACAGATCCAAGGGCTCTGGGAGAGCAGCACAGCAGCAGAGGCCTCGTCCAAGGGCTGATACGGACACAGATCTGCGCCTGGCAGCACTGCCCTGCCAAGGGGAAGCTGCAGCAGCCGTGTCCGACTGCACTGGTTCAGCCCACACCACTCACTCACTGCCCAAGTGCTTCTGCACAAGAGCTGGAGAGCCCTGAGGGTCTGGGAGCCTGCAGTTTGCTTACCTTCAGCTGATAAAAGTCATCTGTCCCGTCCTTTCTTGCCAAACACTGAACAATACTTGGCACAGGGGAGTTACCTAAACGTGGACCTACAGCACAAAGCAGAAACAGACTTGTTTTCCCTCCAGCAGCAGTGACTAACCCGGGTTACATCAGCTGTCACCAGTTATGTTTGCTTGTAACAAGTTCCCTTTTTTGCAGGAGCTTGAGTGCATTTTCACAAATCTAACGCCAAAAAAAAAAAGTCTTGAACTCTGAAACCTTTTGGGACAATGTTTCATTTGTACCCTGGAGAAACATTTATCAAAGCCCACACATGGTCCAGCTGTTTGCAGAAATCCTAATTTCTGCATGCCTGAACCACACAGTTCTTACCTTCACAGCAACACCCGTGGCAACTGTTACTGCCGCACCTGGGAGCACGGCTGCCCCCTCTGCAGGGATGGCCCAGGGGTGTCCAAATTAGCCCAGATTTCAAGTTAACATAGTCTCCATTCCTCGCTTTAAATCAGTTAGCTCCAATTGATTATCCATTGGTTTCCAATGTAAAGTTTATGATTTCTGATGGTTTATATAACCAGTTCTGAACCAACAACTATTCTAGCAACTGTCCAGAGCTGACAGTGGCCTTGCCTTGGCACATACCACTTTGACTGACCACTAGTGAATTACTAAATTGTCCCCACACTGACGTGACAATACAGGTCAGCAGGGTCGAACATCTCCCTGCAGCTCTAATGAGAAAGCCCCCCAGTGAATTTGGTCTTTAACAAAGTTTAAGAACAGAGTTTAAAAAGTAAAAAAAAAAACACCCAAAAAACACCAAGGGGGTAAAATCAAGATCTCATATTTCTCTCCCAAGCCCTGCCTGCCTTGCTGCATTGGCAACCCACATCTCCTCAGCTTGGCCAACTGCAGGAGCTCTCAGGCTGCTGCTCTGCACATCCGGTGACCTGCACTCTCAGGTAAGACACTGAGTTACACACCTGCTTTCCTCTCATTCCACAGTGCCTTTTGTTTTCAGTTTTGCCACCAGCAGCCACCTCGCCAACTGCAGAGCCCCCTCCCTGCTTACCCAGGATGAAAGGACCCGCTCTCTTGGCGTTATTCCCAGAAATCCCTGCGCACAGAGCCTTTGCCTTAGCGGATGTTTCCCCGGCTCCTCTGTCCGATGCTCGCCGCTTCATCCTCGGCTCTTGAAAGAGAAGAGAGATCCATCTGATGAGCCACCGAGTTATTTTCTCCTCTATCCCCGATTTTTACTGGAAGGCTCTCACCTACAGATGCACTGGTGGCTCTGCCTACTTGTGTGTCTACACACAGCCCTGGCTCCCTGCTGACAGACCAGGGGTGGGCTGCAGGCTCGGAGCAGTTCTCAAGGCATAAATCAGCCTCATTATTCAGGGCAACATTTCCTACAACAGTTGTTTGAGAGACATAGTGGGAACAAGTCAAGATAATTAAAGCTTGTTTTACAGCAAAAACAAGTTTGCAAATTAACATATTCCAAAAGCTCTGAAAGAAGATGCCCAAGTTAGCCCTGTGTATGGATGCCTGCTGCTGCAGCCCGGGGGTTTTTGGGGGTTCCTCCACAGAGGATCCACACAAAGCAATGCAGCCACCCACTGAGTCCCTCAGAGGCTCAAGTCTGTTTCTCAAACACCCAAGAATGCACAAAATTGACCACAAAAATTAGTATCTTTCACCTTTCCTAACAAGGGCATAGAAAACAAGTACAATAGTTATTGTGAAATTCAGCTCAGTTCACAATGATTTTTCAAAAATGTATTTTTAGCCTTGAAAAAAGTCTCCTCTCTCTTTGTACCTTGTTAGGCTCTCACTTTATTACATCTCCATATATCTACATCCAGTGCAGCTGGAATTTGGAGTCCAGCACATAAAACCCTGTCACCTCAGCCTCTACGTGCAGGAATCGATGCTGTGTTCAGAACTAACACGCTGTTAAATGCTCCAATGGACATTCCAGTGAAAGGCAACACTGGTGACAACATGTGTGTTTTCCTGCACAACCACTGTGGGCAAAAACCCATTTGATCTATTACATGTGAATCTTGTGGTTTGCATCCAGGAATTTATTCAGGGTCCACACATCACCACTATTCAACACCAACAACTGAAAACTCAACTACCACCTCCTTATTCAGGTAGTTCAGAAAGTCTGATTTCCAATATGCATTTTCTGCTGCTCAGAAATGTAAAGAGAATTTGGGTCAGTATGGCACAACCAAGACCTAAAGGGCTAAATAGATTCAAAGTTAATGATTAAAACACTTCCTTCTCTTAAGAAAAGTCTTGTTTCAGTTTAGCTGAAAAAGCACCTCTCAGGTGAGCTTCTTGGGCTGCCCCTGCTGTACTGTGAGCTCTCCACATCCACCAGTGGAAGCTTTGCTCCCAGTACACCTCCTCTTCACCTCTAGCTTTTGGAAAATAGCTTCAAAGACTTTCACAAACATCTACACATTCAATGTCTGTGCTCTCGCTTTTTAAAGCTACTTTGGGAGGTAGGTGAGAAGAGGAACCAAGCACAGCTCCATTTCCTTACTCAAACTCAATCCCGGAAAATTTTCCCCAAGAGGTTACTACAACAGACAGGGGAAAATATTTTTTGGGTTGTACGTATTTGTTTTAGAAGAACCCAGGTGTTTCACCACATAAGAGATTGATCAATCACCTCCCTCTGAGTGAAGTTCACCCTCCGGCAGTCCCGCCCTTTCTGTGGACACAGGCTGATCTCACTGCATTGATTCATCCAGCAGCACCTGTCCAGGACCAGCGATAGCCAGGAGATAAAGGGAGGAGTCTGGCAGCAGACTTTACTCCCAGCACCTTTACACCTCCACAGAGCAGCGTCACCATCTCAGCAAGCTGAACAGAATATGCTTCTGACCCCCATGTTCTCCTGCCTCCATTCATTCTGCATCCCTGACCCAACATCCTTAGAAACTCCTCCACTCCTTATACATCATCACCTCTGCAGGAAACATGTGAGTAACATTTCCACCAGGAGAAACCCCCTGCACAGGAACTCTGGGATAAACCCATTGTGCAATCTGGGCTGGACAGGCTTGCTGGTGCAAATGGTGCTATAGTAAACAAAACAACCTGAGGACTCACGTAGTTCAGCATCAACTGTATCGTTACTCTTCTTCTGAACTAGGTTTTCCAACGTCTCAGGAGACAGGAGTCATCACCTTGGAGAAGGCTGGATGGGCAAAAGGTCGAGGACTCTGTAATGTGAAATGAGATACACTTGATGCTGCAGTTCTAGATTATTCTGATTATGAGAACATGGGATGCACTGAACCTTTACAGTCCCAAACATCTGTGTGTGTTTGGGCTTGGAAAAGGATTGAAGCTCCTGGTATCACATGACAGAATAAAAGGGTTCTGGAAGTTCAGTCCCTGCACTGCAGGACAAACTCCCATGTCACCCATCTCCAAAGTGACACAGGACAGACCTTTGGAGCAGGGACAAACACAGGCTCCACCTCAACCCCGGCCAGGCAGCATCTGCCTGGGTTTAACAGCATCTCAAACACACCTGAGACTGCCAAGAGACTCCTCGCCACCACCAGCAGTTTATTATCATGCAAGGAGTTAACAGAGTTCGGGTCAGATCAGTATCTGAGATCACTGTCCCTGGAATGGAGTGTTTTAAACATGGGTTTATCCTGGTTCCTTGCAGAGATGTAGGAGGCTCTCTCTCAAGACTGATCCTGCTGATGTTAAAATGATTTCTTTTCTTTTCAGTCTCAAGGACTGGAAAGCCCCAGCTGTCTGTGGACAGAGTCATCCCTTCCCCCCAAATCCAAACCGAATCAAACCACCCTCTTCCCTTGTCCTGCCATCAGAACAAAAACGGTCCCTCACATGGACAAAGTTACAAGTCCAGCACAGAAATTCATACTTAATTTAGATGTCACACACTGGATGTATCGAACATCTTACTGGAGAAGTGTCCAAAGCCTCTCATTGTGCTAGCTATGTCTTTAATAGAATTATGAATCAATTCATTTGGAGACCTAAACGTAATGATTTTTAATTATGTATCTTAAGGAAATTGCCTAATTCTTGAATTACTGCATGTCCCGGTGTCCAGTATAACAACAAAAAACACGAGAGGAGGAAACTGCCCTTTTCATCCCAGAATAAGGAACAAGCAGGTCCTGCAGTCCAGCAGCCACAGCTCAGAGCTGGAGCTGGAAAAGGTACCTTTGGAGCATAAGCAGGATTACTCAGTAGCACAGAAACAGCTCTGGATTCAGCCCCCACCTAACTTTTGGGGGGTTCATCTTGCACCAAGGGCACAACATGAGCTCAGTGGTGGTGACACTTCTAGTGTGAGGACTGGGAACCCCAAAAGTACTCGACCCTGCTGCTGTGATGAGCTGATTGTAATGAATAAGGCAGTGGATGAGCTGGGAACCAGTAGCAGGTGAAGGAGCCCAAGAGCACCTGCTGGAAGTTCAGGACTGCTGAGAAGAAGCTCCTTCAAGGAGCTCACACCATTCCAGGGACCTGCCTCTGGAGCCCACAGATGGGGAAACATCCTGCCACCCAATGCAGTGGCATTCCTGTCCAGCTTTCTCTCCTGAAGCCAAAAGCTGTAGCATTTGAGATGAAGCTGGAGGCCTGCTCCACAGGTTTTTGTCCCTCTCTGTGCAGTCTTCATGTTTGCAAAAATGAAGCTAAAAAAGGGACTCACATGAGCAGCATCAGGCTGCACCTTTTCCCACCCAAATACCACAGTGGTCAGTATTTATCGGTGAGAGTTAATCCAAGTTCACATTTAAGCCTGGCTCATGGGAAGCAGTGTTGGACATGACACAGAAAACCTCAAAACATTAAATGGGTAAAAGCTGGAGCACAGCCCAGCTTCCCACATGGAACACCAGCAGGTTGGTGTCACTGCAAGGAGCAACGATCCCAGTGTTGCCTCACTCCTTCCCAGGCAAACCTGGTCAGGAACAGCTCAGACCCGAGTCATCAGCACTCCCAGGGACAGAGTCTCGGTTCTCATTGGAAAAGCTTCCCTGAGAACAGGCGGAGTTTGGATCAGGCAGGCCTGCGGAGGAGTCACTGGCTGAGGGATTAAAGGGAATGTTTGAGGGGCAGATCCCAAGGAAAGCAGGCTGTTGCATTAAGTGTATGAAACTTGGTCAAAAACACACCCCTTGTGTCCTAACTGGTCCTCAGAGACCAGAAGTGCACCAAGGCATCATCCCACCCTGGGAGCAGGGAGGGGAGAGTCAGCCACCAACTGCCTCCAAGGGCTTTTTAGCTTTTCCTCCTCACCAGGCGAAATTTCTGCCCCCGTCATCCACAGCCCACCCTTATCCTCTTCCCCCCACGTCACACGCAGCATGACCTAGGGGGGAAATTGAGCAATAAAGTCATGTGTGGTAGCATGTACTTCACTAGGCTGATGTCCATTTTAATATTTAAATGACCCTTAATCAGGCAAAAGTTACTTTCTGGACATAGTGTCCTTCAAAGTTTCAGTCACAGGACTTTTGTTTTGTTCTTCAATGCCAAACCAGGCCCATCCTGTCTGCGCTGTTCCTCCTCCTGCAGCCAGCTCAGCCTTCCTGACATCAGCCAGGCACAATTTCATCCCCAAAGATAATGTGGAACACACAGGGGAAGCCTTAGCCCTTGCCTGGCTCCTTGCTCATCATCCCACATGGGCATGTGGGGAGGAGGAGCAGGGGCATCAGAGNTTTGTTTTCCCATTAAATTGACCTCAACTGTCCCAGCCAGGGAAACTCTGAAGCACAGAGTTCCAGTGCGTAATTACAGTGCAAGCAACAACCCAGGCTTTCTTCAAGCCCTTCTGATGCATCAACACATGAGATAGCCAAGGACTCATCTCTGGGAGTTCCCTCTTTGGTTACATAAACACCAACCTCAGCTTAACCCTTTCGTGCTGAAGCACAGGCCACATCCACCAAGGAAAAACCCCATTCCAGCCCAACACCCTCACAGCAGAAGCCTGGAAATACAGCTGCAGCACTTGAGGCTGCACCACTGCCCCAGCACACGAGTCCCTGACCCGGTCTGTGCCTGTGGTTGGGCCGTGCTCACCTTCCAAACCCCACCGGGGTGAAGGGTGGGTTGTATTACGAGGTTTTATTTCTCATTTTTTGCTCATGACACTATCGATATGCCATAACCCCCTGCAGCAGGACCTCTGTGTGCACAGAGCACGGTGACCTGCACACGTGCTGACACTTCCCAGCGAGGTGTGGCTGCAGTTTCTCAGAGCCGTGACTCACCTGGCCCTACCTGGAGACAAACATGTTGAAGTTACCTGCACACACTGCCAGGCCTATGCTACTGGGGTTTGCAGTATGACAACACACTGACAGGAACTGCACACTCACCAAAAAATATTAACCAAGAAAATGACCACGGACACACAGAACCTACTCTGTCCAGCAAGAGCTCCCAGCTGGAGCTCCCAGGCAGGAAGGAGAAACACACTATACCTGCCCAGAGCACCTGAAGCCTCTTCACAGGTAATACCCCCCTGAGCTCAGTGGGCAGCTCAGACACAATCCCCAGGGCTGTCCCTATTCATAGTCACAGACTANATTTCATCCCCAAAGATAATGTGGAACACACAGGGGAAGCCTTAGCCCTTGCCTGGCTCCTTGCTCATCATCCCACATGGGCATGTGGGGAGGAGGAGCAGGGGCATCAGAGTGGGCTCTGCTCCCCTCCCTCTGCACAGCACGGGGGAGATTCCTATGCAGGAATGTTAACATTACTGAAGGCTCTGGAAGTTGAACTGTTTTCTAAGAGCAGTAATAATACATATATAATAAAAGCCCATTGGATGACTCAGTACAGCCTGTGTTCCGCTGCGCTGCCCTTCCGGGAAGGGATGCCTGCTCCCGAAACGGAGCCCTGACTCACAGGGTTCTTGGAACTGAGCTGAGACTCATTCAACTTCTTCCCTAAGCGAGAAGTTTGCTCAAAAGCAGACACAGAGTTTCTCTGCCCAGAGGAGTAGGAAGAATCCTGAGGCACTGGTGCAGCATGAGGGGCTGGGACAGCCCTGTGCTGTCAGAAGGCACCCAGGGAAGTATGGACTTGCTGAGCTCTACAAGCTGGGAGACAGAAACACCCCCGGCAGCCTCTGCTGAACCCCCCCGCCCCCGGGGAGAACCTCCTTCCTCAGCCCAACCTGCGATCAGCTGAATCCCAGGCACAGCCAACACCTGGGAGCCCGTTCGGGAGCCCAGCACACCTTACCTCCACCCACATCCAGCTGTGGTCAGTCTCCAGCTCCTCAGGGACAAAAAAGACTTCCACAGGCCAAGTCACACATCAGGGAAAGCAAATTCCATCCCAC
>VYZQ01015286.1:0-21145 GCA_013400655.1 Mystacornis crossleyi | reverse complement strand
CCTTCCTGCCTCCCTGCCTGCCTTCGTTCCAGTGCTGCTCTCGGCCCGGGCAGCAGCAGCCTTTGCTCTGGCCAGAAAAGCCAACATCAGGGGCTAATTGTTATTTATAACAAATCCCGTCCCCTCTTCTCCTCCCCTTCCATACGGCGATGCGGGCTGCGGTCGGGAGGTGCTCTCCTCTCCCCACACTGCTGCCGCTAAGGCGAGTAGGAGAAGCCATCGCGGGCGAGCAAACGAGCCTCTGTGTGCACGAGTTCCTTGCCTGACAAAAGGTTCAAAGAGGCCTGAGCAAAATCCTGGGCAGCCTCAGAGCTCCCTCAGTTCAGTGGTGCCTGAGCATGCTCAGCACCTTCCGGGCGCTCGAGTCCGGTTCTTCGGAACCAAACCTGCATAAAGCATCAGGAAGATTGTCAGAGGAAAATGGATTTGCAGAACATATTGCAATGAAGAAACTGAGCAAATCACAAAGATAATATTAACCAAAATGTTGGTGATCAGAATCAGTCTCTGCTGGAGCTCAGTATTTGCTGCAGGTGTTCTGGGCTCATTACTACCCTGAAGTCAAATTTTAAATGAGCATGGATTTTTACAGGTACCAAATTAGGTTCCATCATGAGTTTTCCATTAAAAATACAAGAGCTGGGTACTTGGAGCAGATTAGCACTCTATTTTCCCGGGATATAACATTGTTTACATCCACTGGGATCCTGTAGTGGGTGTTGATGGGAGATTGGGAGGCAGCAGGGTTTGGTATGTGCTCCTGCAGAATGTAAGGGACTTAGAACATCAATATGCTGAAAAAAAAAAAAAAACAAAAAAAACAAAAAAACAAAAACAAAACAAAACAAAAAAAAAACCCCAAAAAAAAAAAAAAAACCAAAAAAAAACACCACAAACCACCAAAACAAAAAAAATAATTATGTTTATTGGCCTTAATAATCTTTTCAACCATATTTTCAACAATCTTTTCAACCATATTTTGCAAGGAGAATGCTAAAAAAGAAAAAAATAGTATTTAATTGTTTATGACAAATAACAGTAAGAATAGGTTGTCCAAAACCGAATTTTTTCAGGTCTGATATTAAGTTTGTTATTTTTCTTTTTTTCTTTCTGCCCTCAAAGAATCTGGTACATAGGAAAGCCTGTCACTGTTGCACAAGCTAGACTTGTGCATGCAAGTGCCAGGCATGAGCAGAGCTTCACATGAGAGACAGTCATATTGGGGCGCCTGGTCTGATCCATCATGGGGACCAAGGAAATTAATCCAGATGGATGGTGCTTTTAAGTAGTGCTTCACTCACAAAATTCTGTAATCAGTAGCTCATGGTGAATGAGAGGATTTGTAGCTATTTCTGAGAGAGCTTAAATGTCTATTATTGCAGTGTGATTTGCACCTTGGCAGTATATATCTGATGAGACTTTTATATCTGAGGAGGCTTTTATACTTAAAATACTTAGCAGAATTTGTATTGTTTTCTTCATGAAAGCGTACTGTGGAGCTACACTCAAGGACAGCGGAGAGTGATACAAGCAAAACTTTGGCACAGCTCTGGCAATCCTTAGCTTAGTGACTACTGTTTGTTCTAGCACAGAGGGATGACACAAGTCAGAGACTCACCAGTTTGCCAGCCTGACTGAAGCCAAGCTCTGCACCTGCTTGTCAGAGAAGGGGTAGACGATAGAGCTGCCTGCGCTGAAAATAAATGGGAAAAAGAAGGGTGAAAATGCAACTTGCTGTCCTGCTGGAAGTCTCCTTCTCAATTACAAGAGGAGGTATAATCGTAATATGTGTGTTGCTCCAGATCCCAGTTCAGGGGAACACATGGGCACAGATTTTGTGCACTATAGAGATGTCAACACAGACTTATTCACATGGACTCTAATAAATGAACCTTTGATTAGCAGCAGTCAGTTCTCTCTAACCCACTTCTTTGGTACAATACAGAAGACTACTCCACTGCATTCTCATGCTCAATAAAATGCTAATTTTTGGATACTGAAGGAGTGCCCAGGCCTGAGTAGAGAAATCACCCTCAGCCTGAGAGCTTAACCTAGGTGTATGGGACCCTTCTTTTAAGGATTAGTTTTGCTGGAAAATGTAAAAGTTTGACATTTTTGACAACCAAGTCATTACACCTGCATTGTTCCCAGAGCTGAAGCTTTGACAGTGAGGTGGAACAACTGTGGACAAAGAGAAGCACAGACAATCTCTGCAAAGCAGACCCTCTTGGATAAATTGACCCAAGCCAAACAATGAGGACAACATGACATTCAACTAAGTGTGCTAAAAGAGCTCAAATATGAAATTGCTGTGCTACCAAAGCAGAGCTTACACCAACTACCATCTCAAGGAACAACAGTGAGTAATGTGACACGTTGTTGTATGAAGGACAGAATGAATAAAGCAACATTGGCTCTGGACTGGTGGTAAATTTACAAAAGGAGTGTCCAAGGGCTTATACTGGAATCTGTGCTGTTCACCCCCTCTGTATGTGGCATGTCAAAGTAGGTGAATACTGGCAAAGTTTCCAGATGATACAAAATTATTCACAATTATCAAAGCTAAAGCTGACTGTTGCAGAAGGAGCTTATAGTATCAACTGACAGTGAAGTGCCAGATGAAATTCAATATTGACAAGTACAAAGTAAGGCACTTAGGGAAAAAATAGCTCTACTTATACAAGTGCAGTGACAGTCTTTAGATAGCAACACTTAGGAAAGATCTTTGGTAACTGAAATTAAGGTATGAGGTTTCTGAAAACATCACTTATTGCCCTGCAGCAGTCAAAAGGCAAATTGGAAAGTAGGAGTTGCTGAATGAGAGAACACAATAAAGTAGAACAGAAAATAGTATTACAGCCCTGATCCAGTAACTTTCGAAAAGATACAGAACATGTAGCAAGGATGGTCAGAGTTTTCTAACAGTGTATTTTTCAGTAAAGACTAAATTAGACCTTTTCAGCTTGGAAAGAAAACTACCTGAGGGGTCTTGATGTAAGTGTATAAAATCACCAAAGGCATGGAGAAAGTAAACAGGACAAGGTTAATTAGTGTTTCTCCAATGCAAGAATTAGGGGTAACAAATTGAATTATCCTACAGTAGATCTAAACCATAAGGAAGGAATTTTCCACATGGTGCATTAAACCATGGAACTTGTTGCCAAAACAGCAACTTGTTCTTGCATAAATATGTGTGTTTAAAAAAGACTTAGACAAAATCATGTCATATAGGACCATTATTAAGATGAAATATCCACCTTCAACTTGTAGCTCAGAGACTCCTGAAACTATCAATCATGAAAAGCCTGAACAGTACAGACCACTGTGTACTGCCCCTGTCCTTGTGCATTTCCTTAAATATCCACATGGGCTGACATCTGAGGTCAGGTTCTGGTCTACAGAGACCTTTAGTCACAATCACTAGAGCATTTTCATTTGAAGGAATGGGAAAATACATCCTGGATATATAATGCAGTGAGAGGCAAGGAGAGGGTATATTGGAACCCTGTGAAAAACAAGGTCCCATTTCCCTCCACCTGCTATTTACAAGTTTGTTTGGGACAATTCTGCATTGATAGCAATTTTGTTTTGATCCTCATAAAAGGACATCTGCAACTCAAAGGTTTGGTTATGATTTTTTTAGATTAGACTGTTCTAAGGGGAGCTAACATAATTCAAAGTGTCACCCATCATGAAAAAAAAAAACCCTATTTTTTTTTTAAAGGTTTTGTTTCAGTTGCTCTTTATTATGGTCTCAGTCACAGCATCTTTCCTTACACCAGAATATACAGTACTAAGCCCATCAAAACAAAAGTGCAAGTCCAGTTCTGAAAGCAGCAACATCCTGCTTACCTCTGAAGCCTCTCTCCAGCATGGCTGGACTCCAGGATGGCCATTCATTTCCATACACTTGAGTGTGCGTGTATGCTTGCAGATTTGTGGCACAGGAGAAAATCCAAACCAGAGAGAGAGAGAGAAAATTACATTCTTTCTTATTTGCTTGTTTTCAGGCCTCATCAGGGGTTCAGATGCACTAGTTCACTAGCACAGTATCTGCATCCAGACTGAATATGAGGTCTACGACATAAAGTAGGCAGGTGTTGAGGGCACCACATAGCTGTCAGCAACCAGATGTGGGCCTGACGGCTGGAGCAGACAAGCTCCTGGGACAGCATAAATTCAATTTTGTTCAACTTGCTGCTGAGTCTCACGTTGCACTGCCTGATTTGCAAACATGGGAGGCATGTTCCCGGTGGAGCTAAAACCGGGATGGAGCTGTTTCTTCCGTCCCACTTTATCACACAGATTTCATGACCACATTTGAAGACATATTTGACACCTAGACAAAAGCCAAAGACTTTAAGATTTCCCAGGAGTGAGACAAATACCCATCCTCAGCCCCACAAGCCTTCAGATACTGCAGTGAAGTGTTTGGTAGAAAAACTTTGGTTGCTTTCTGTTCCAAACAGCTCAGCTTTGATAAATGCAGCAGGATTGATCTGTGCTGTGCATCCCTTAACTGAGTTACATGTATAATCCTCCCTGGAACAGAACATTTACATTCCACTGACCTAGTTGAAAAAAATGCATTAATTTTAATTTATGCAAAATTCTCCCAATAGAAGACTGAGAGGAGAGTGAGAGGAGAGAGGCGATGTCTTATTTGCAGTCCTTGCCTGCTTGGAGCTAGAAGTGAAGCCAACTTTTTAAACAGGATTTTTTGAAAATGCTGAAGCATTTCAATGGGTGTCTTGTTCATATAAATCCAGACTGAGCTTTTTTTACCTCCCATATATCTCACACAGTCATGAACACAAAATGTGCCATTAACCTGTCTCCTCTCCACTGAGAGGTGCTTCTCTGCCTCTGGAGACCCTGGGGCAGTGGGGCACCAGGGACAGTTTAACACAAACTTCAGCCAGATACCTCATTTCAACTCCCCCATTGCAGATCTCTCTGGAGGCTGATCCCATATGGAGACAATAGGGAACTTTATTTTTGAAGAAGGAAGTTAATGGTGCATATTCCTATATCATTTGACCTGAAAAGACCCGAGAGCATAGTTAGCCTGCAGCCCAGCTCCAGTGATGCAGCTCTCTCAAAGGAAAAATGGCCAGTAATGTCTGTGAGAACTGGTTGTGTAGCCCAAAATTTGTCTGTAGGGTCACTTCATGTGTCTCAGTGAGTCAAAAAAACAGGTACATGTACAAAAGGGACTGAGTGGATGTTGCAGCAGTGTTCAGGGACAGGCATATAGCAACATAGTTCAGGCAGGCAGAGATGAAGGTAAAGATGAAAGCACTTTACTGAGAAACCCCGAGACCCTTATATGTGCTATCTAACAAAGTAGAGGTGTCACAGGTCCGTTAGACGGACGCCTCTCATAACCATTGGTCAGCTAATGAAATGTGACAAGTAACACCTGCAAAAGATAGTTTACAAAACATACAGAATAGTTTACATACTTTTCTTGGTTCCCAGCTCTGTGCTGTGAGAAAGAAAAGCTTTTCTCACAGACTACTAGAAGCTGGAGTTCTCTCTCTGATTGAGCTTTTTGCATCCACAAGGGGAGGGTAGTTTTATATTGCTTCGGCATGAAGAAACAGAGGGATATATGCCCTAATGTTAGAATTCCCTTTAGTAAGGATTACTTTGGGGTCTTGACTCAGCAATGTTGCTGGTACTGCAGCCCGCCAGCCCTGTTTCCACATGGGAGGTTGTCAGAGCAAGGAAGAGCTAGGAGCCATCATTATTTGCTCAGCAGGCTCTTTGGCAGCTACCAACATTGCTGTAGTCAGTACAAAGTAAACCAAGTAAGTAGTTTTTCATGCCAAAATGGCCCAGGAAAAGGAGAGCACCACAATGGCTAAGTCATCTTTTTCTTTACTCCTACTTAAAGAGTAGATTTGGGGCAGGTGAGCATGAGGTCCTTTCTCCATCCCTGGAGGCTCAAACCCAGCCTGCCTTACTCATGCTGACAGCCCAGCTGTGGCTGAGGGGGCTGTTCTCTCAGTGCCCAAAGCAGGAGCTCTGCAAGCCTGAGCAATGCCACAGCTGTTCACAGGAGCCTGTAGGTGACCTGAGGGAGCAGCTCAGAAAGCCACTGATTTGGGAGATGTTCAGATCCAGACTGCCATGAGCCCCCACAGAAACATCAAACGCAGCCTGTGCTCATGCAGTGTTGCTGCACAGCGTGTTGTCTTATGTAGTCCTTGACAGCTACCATGTAAACACAGGAACCACAGCCTGAGCAAGTGAGAGGGAAAAAAACAGAGGTATCTGCAACTGTGTAATTCTTAAACCTCCTTATCATGTAGTACCCCTGCTGTTTATAGTCTTGCACCTTTCTTTGTTTCAAAATCACCTCTGTTGTAACTCTAAGAATGAGGAAAATGTCCCTTGTAGGTGCAAGTAAGCATCTGTGTTTACTGGAGTATTGCAGGGATGGGTTTTATTACTAATGTGTAAGGGCAAGAGCCACCACGCTTTCAGGAGATTGCTGCTCACCTGACGTGGTGTTTTTTCTTGCTTGCTGCTATCTTTAGCTTACAGTAAAGCTCATTTCAGAATGAAAGTACTGTAGATGTTTTGCTCATTACCAATGGAAATGCGATGGTGTGTTCTCAGTAAGGCTCTGAATGTGCTTATCTTCAGCTGTTTAAGGACACGTATTGCTGAAGAAGAGCAATCCCTACACTAGACTGCAGCTGCTCAGAGAGATATAGTATCGTAAAATGCAGACAGTGATTTGTGACAATAGAGACATTTTTCTTCTTTTCCACAGCCAAAAAGCAGTCATTTTGCACTCTACCTTATGCAGAATGAAAAAGCTTTTATGAAAGGTAACTTTTCCAGTTTTCTAATAAATGAATACCAGTAACATCAGGAGTACAGGATCAGGCAGGTATAAATTAAAAAAGGCAAGGAAAGCAGGAGGAATAGTGTCCAAAGAGAGTACCCCATCAGCTCCCAGAACATTTCCAAAGATTTATTTGGTAATTAAACCAGCAGTATTAATTTCAGATATTAGGACCCAATTGTCAACGTCTCAAGCCTGGATAACTCACAGGCTGTCAAATGTCCTTCCAAATACACATGCACTTTCACAATTTTTTTTTTCTGCAGCTGGACTTTGGAACAGTCGTAGAACAATTATTTCAAGACAGATAAATGGCTATGCAATGATATAACTTTTGCTAAAAGGAGAGTAAATAGAAATAAGTAATATCAGTGAAACAATGTGTATCTCTCTGTACAATTTAAAATTTGGAGAACTCTGGCAGGACAAAGGGAATTTTATTAACCATTCTTCCAGGCATGGAAGTGTTGAGAAGACACCCGAGTTGTTCACTAGCGCGAGTAGCCAAGGCTTGGTAAAAGCAGTTTGCAGGTGAAAATACTCTTTCAGCATAATCTTTATTTTCCATGGAATTTCTCACGACCTTCAGGAATTTGATTAACTCATAGTGTATAGGGATTTGCTATTATTAATCTGGTTTGTTTTAAGAATCAACATGTCATTCTGTAATGTCACTCTAGGGGCAAAGCTGACCAAAAACTTTCTTGAGAGAGAAGATTGTTTCAAGGTTTTGAACACACCTGGTGTTTTGTGCCATCGCACCCAGACACTTGCTAAGAAAAGCAGCACAGAATCATGAGCATTCTCTGTCACCCAGTAGGATTGCTTCAAATAGGAGTAGTTCACTGTGCCATACCCTGGACCAGACCCTATTCTCGCCGCAGGGTCTCTACCAGTACAAGCACTTGGCGGACCAAACTGGAGGTGGTGGTAAATGTGTTTTGAGGGAAGAAGCGTTCTATCAAGAGACTGGCAAGACCTTTCTTATGAACTGAATTGGCCAGATGTGATCACAACATCTCGGAACAAAACTATCCCTGAACATGTGTTTTGTTTAACTTTTGTTTGCCACCTTTAGGACAGGCTTGTTTGAATACCACAAGGGTTTCCGGCATGGTAGCTGCATTGGCTTGATGCAGATGCATTAGTCCCTCTCTTCTCTTCTTGCTATTACTTTAGTTCAAATTTATGCAAGCACACTGGTCAGAAACTCCTTGAGAATAAAATAAAGCTGCTGGAGTTTTTTGATTTTTGTTGGGGGGTTTTTTGTGTGTTTTGTTTGTTTGTTTGTTTGTTTGGTTTGGGTTTTGGGGGTTTTTTGGGGGGGTGTTTTGTTGTGGTTTTTTTGTTTGGTTGGTTGGTTGTTTTTTTTTTTTTTTAAATAAGAATGAATCATTAATTATCCATTCATTATTTCCTGGACCATTTAGGTAACCCATGTTTCAGCTAGTGGGTTAATTCATTTTATGTCAGTTCAGCTGTGTCACATTTTGTCATGTTTCTTGATTGGGTCAGTGAAACCTTTAAAATGGGATGTAACAAGTAAGGAATACCTTGTTCATACAATAGAGTAATTCTTGGATCTGTGTGTGACTGACTATGCGAACAATTACATCCAGGCCAGTGCAGCCAGCCACCACAGGATGAATGCAGCATTCAGCTGCACAGAGAAACGTGGAGTTTGAAAATATCTTCACAGACCTGGTTCCACTTCTGTGAATGAAACACCCCCTTTTTACAAACCTTTTGTAAGAAAAAATGTTAACTGGCCCTACAAAATGATTAGTGCTATGATCTCCTTGTTTGTTTTTGTTTAACAGTGACGTTCTAAAACCTTTTAAATGCCTATTGTCCCTACTGAATTGAGTGTGATTTTATCTGAATGCACTTCCCAGGATAGCTGTTACCAAAAAAAAAAAGGGAGCAAAAATAAAGAAAACCACAGTAAAAAAATTGAATTGAACAAAGTGAGAAATTGAAAACTCAATTGATTCAGAAGAGTTTTTTCTAAACTTGTTTTTAAATTTTAATGTACAAGCATGCCCATTGACCATTCAGCATTACTTCACCAAATACTACAAAGAAACCTTAACATGCCAGAACTTCATCGTCTTTTGCTTTAGTCTTCTGCCCAGGCTGAGCTTCAGCTTCTCCTCTTTGTATTTTCCTCCATCATAGATTCATATTATTTCTATCATCATCTTGCTAACAACTCTTACTTAAAAGTAGAGAAAAGTAGGATCTCTCACCCATATGTTTATCTTGCTCCTGGAATTATCTGAATAGAAAATGAGCACAAGCAACATTCATTTACCATGAAAAAGCAAGCTGGAAAGTGTCAGAGTTGCAATGAATGAACTCCTCTTGCTAATGGCTAGCTGGCCTTGTTATTAATATAGTTATAATAATGTTAAGCTTCTCTATTAAGTCAGCAGACAGGGGCTATTGGTTACACTTCATTTCCAAGAAACAGGCCCATTTTTCAATTATATTGTAATTCATGGTGCCTTTAAATGCCGGGAAAATGCAGGTTCAAGAACATCTCACTGAGGATGCTGCAAAGTTTAACTTAAACAAAAATCTCTGTTTAGAAAGACCACATTTCCTGGCTTGTGATTCACTTCTTCCCTGTTCCCAGGTGAAGGGAAGAAATTGATTACCCCTGTGCAGATTTGGAACCAAAATTCATAACAAATAAAACTGAAAGTAAGTGAAGATCATCCTGAGGACATGACTGAAGTTGTGTTCTTAAAACCCTCTGCCAGAGCTCTCCAAATGCTGAGTTACCTGGTTGTGCTCAGTAGTCACATACTGGTGTGCAGCTGCAATTTTGGAGTGCCTGTCAGTGTCAGAGGACAGGTGTTAGAGCACATTTGTCTCTTCCTCATGCCTCTGTGCCCGTGGTGCAAGAGTCCCTTTTCAGTTCCTACCTATTGCTGGGGCATAGATATGGTGCGGTCCATCCTGGGGCTGTGGGCCACCCAGGGGAGCAGGGCAGCAGGATCCTCACGTCTCTCAATTTTCTGGGTGTGCAGGGAAATAGGGTTAGCTCAAGGATGCTCCTGGACAGTGATGATAGCAAAATGCAGCCCATGCTGTTTGCATCTGCATCACTGTACATGCACGCTGTACGTATCTGAGCTCCCAGCAGCACTACTGCCCCCTCCTGCTGAGCACACCACTGTGGGGACTGGCTCCAGGTACAGCCTGTGTCACCATGCCTGTTTGGGAGGGAAGCAGAGTCTGCTTCCCTCTCGGTGTCCTTGTCAGTTGCTCTGTCTTTCTCACTTTCTTTGTATTGCTCCAATGAGACAACTCAGCTCCTGCTAGCATGGAAGCAGTGATTTACTGTTCACGTTGTGGGTAGGGACAGGGCCTGAGGTATGTCTCTTATTCCCCCATCTCTTGGTCTTTCAACTCCGGTGACTTGCACTGCACTGCTGACATAAGCACACCTTGTTTTCAGGTCCAGCTCAGCAGTATTCTGTAAGACCCCTGGTCCCAGGCAGTGGGGGCTGCTCTTCAGCTAGTAATCCCCTTTTCTTTGGGGGTGTAGGGGTGTCTATGATAACAGGGAACATTTCTGACACTCTCAGGACAAAGCACTGGCTGCAGAGAATAGCCAGCGACATTTCACCTCCCAGTTTAGAATGAAGCAGCCTTTTGAATTTGAAAGTGACTGATATTCATGACCTTTTCATCTCAGAAGTAAAGGACTGTCTTTAAAATATGCTCTGCCTGCGTTTTGGGATGTTCAGTGAGCTGATCTGCCCTTGAAAACAGGACTTGAAAGAACTTCACTTCCCAGGGTCTTGGTCCTGCGAAGGAAAGGGAGTTGGGGGTTTGATCATTCAGGGTAAGAAATTACATGAGTGATCAGGGGTAGACAGTTTCACTTTCTGTCTTGTTCAGCTGTGACCAGTGCCGGGGCATCCTGCGTATCAGGCTGCTGATGGCAGTAGGGCTGGCTGGCTGGAGGAGACATACCAGAGCCCGAGTGCAGGTCCCACCACAGGATATGGGACAGGACCTGCCCCAGCGCCAGCCAAGTTACAGTAATGGATAGCTTGTTGTCCTCCCAGTGTGTCTTGTACTGTCATTTTGTGGTGGGAATAGTCTCACCCACTGACAGTGTTTGGACTTGAAACCCGTGGACTTGAAACCCTCTGAGTGGTTATGAGGTTTGGAAAACTGAAACCACGTTTTGTAGATCCACCAAACTGTTGCAGTTGGCACAGCAAGAGGAGGAACCCCTGTGTATGGTGCAGGGAAAATGCTTCTTTAACAGGTACAAAAAATTAATTTAGGGTATGAGCTATCTCCCTGCACAGACTTACAAAGACAACATGTACAAATGAGCAAGAGGGTTGAGGTGTTTTAATCACTGCTACAGGGCTTATTCTTAATTTCCTACATACTTGAATAGAAACAAATATCTGACAGATATAACTGGGGGTCTGATTCCGGATCTTTGCAGGAAATAGCAAGGCCAGGATTGTTGCTAGCAGGCTTATCAAAATTACAGCAAGATACAATTCTCTATTAAATGATTGAGAAAATAGAAATAGAACCAAGGAGTCAGAGAAGATGATCATAGTGAACCTTTTAAGCTTTAAAATTATGATACTATAGAAAGGATATTATCTTCTGTGCAATACAAAAATATCTGCTCATTGCTAAGCATTATTATTTTCATTGTATCACCAGTAATGCCTAAACTAAGGCAGAGTTTGTTTCCACTCTACACAGTGGAAGGGAAGTCCTGAGAATTGCAGACCTGCAACTGAGAATTAAATTAGGCTGACGATATTTTTGCAGCTTTTGGCTTCTTTTAGTATACATACCCTCCTTTTGCATGAATGCACTTTTCAATCTGGAGCTCTGCTGCTGTACAAAGGCATGGGAAAAAAAAAACACAAGGAAACTTTCTCAAGTATATGCATTAGCAACTAGTCCTGAGGCTCATCTGAAGCTGTTGTACCTACTTAGGCAGTGTTTGAAGACCTTTCAGATTGTAATGAATTCATGCACCCTACTTCGTTTAAATACATGGAGACACCATTTTTAAGTTCATAATCCTGAGCTCTCCGGTTTTGTTTTGTACATCAGACAGGAAGGTACTTGGGATCAGTCCCTGTTCACACTTCCATTATGAGGGAATAAAAACTATTTCAATAGCAATGTGCCCCATTACTGTCTTTTTGAGCAAGTGGTATCCAAGCCTTCCCAATGTCTTTCAACAGCCTTTTTCCCATCAAGAGGATGAAGGATGGGAAGCAGGAAGCCCTATTTTTCTGTACATTCAATTAAAAATTGAGTAAAAATTAAGTAAACGTTAAGTGTAAAAGTTAATTATAAAAGTACAATAACGTGCTTCTCAGACCTAGATAGACTAAAGTCATTGTGCTCTTCAGGGGACAGATCCAGATAAAATCTCATCCTTGCAGATGAGGCTGACACCTTCCCTGTGATCTGAAAGAGGAACGAGGCTAGAAGATCTCCTGTGACAGCGACACTAGGAGCAAAAAGCAAAGCAGCAGCAAATTTGGCTTGCACAGGAGTCTGCATGGTGGCAAGCTTGCCCCAGCAGGCTAGTTAAAGCCACCTTGGGTACTGCTACACAACAGGGCTGGCATGCCAGGAAGCTTCAGGCTCTTGAAACTGTAGTGATTTCAGCTTACCCCTGAATCCATACTCTGGTTGCTCTCCTTCTAAAGGAGAAAATCCTTTCTCAACCCCCCTGCTCCCCTCCCTGACACTACCCCTTGCCAGTAATTAAATAATGGACTAATGGAACATGTCATGATGGTAAGTGCTTAAAAGATTTATCTTTCTGTCTTCATTTGAGACATTTTAGTATCAGCCAGCAGTTTCCAGCCATCATGATAATTTATTTAAATGATTTATGTGGAAAAACAAGACATTCCACAATACCTCTAAGACTGCTCCTGGAGTGTGGCTGTTGCTGGCTAACACTGCCTCTGGGAGCTGAGGTACTCATTTACACCTTGTACTTCTCATCTCTGCAGGGAGGTGATTACCCCTGACAACAACACCCCTTGCCAGGGATTTTAAGCATTTGTGCTTGAACAAATATGAAGCTACATGGAATTTAAAAAGCACAGTGCACAGGAACAACATGGGAAAGAATTATTTCAACAGTGCTCAATGCTGCAAAATGAAACAAAAAGAAACAAAACCCCTCAAATAAGCAAACTCAAGGAATAGATTTCCCCAAAGTAAGACCAAAACGTATTTAAGGACTTCAGAACAAAAACCGGGGAAGATAGGGACTGATTAATCTGTGGGAATAGTCAGACTCTAGACTCTACCCTGCTAAAGCTTTCAGAAGCATTGACTGAGCGCAGCTGCAGGAAATACATTTTTGACCATAAAACAGTGGCGAGCCATTCTACCAAAACGTACGAGCAATTTACGGCCTCACCATTGCCTCTAGAACTGCCTGGTCTATCCACCTGCAAAGAAATATTGCCAGTTAAACAAGACTGCAGTGTACTAAAAGTTGACTTATCCAGTTTCTGAAGCTCTTCAGTGAGCAGTGCCATCCATTCTTCTCTGAACTCAGTGATATCCCTGCAAGTTACATTAATTTTCAGCCTGGGAGTCCTATCCCAGCCATCTCCAGCTTTGCTGCAAATGCCTTCCCAATACCAAGGACGTGATATATGCAGATTTCCTTGCCTACAAGCAGGGGCCTAAGGGGATTTTGAGAGTCATTCTCCTGCCAGTCTGAGTTGGCCAGCTGGAATCAAAGCAGCGTTCAGCAATTTCTGCCTTGCAGACACTGGGAGCAGGAATAGAGTGCCATGGGCTGGCTCTCCTGGACCTGGGCAGCGAGGTAGGCTGAGTGGAGCAAGGGGCAGAGCCCAGGATCAGGATGCTCAGCTCACAGCAGGGCCTGAGGGAGCTCTCACATGCACCCACAGATACATGTGTGTGCAAGCAGGCTTACAGTATGGTTGTAGTGACACCTCAAACACCACATCAGAGGGCTCTGGATGGACCTTACTCAGCTCACCTCTATGTATATGTGTTTTCCAAAAGTCAGAGAGTAAATTAAGACCTCAGCAGGTGACTGTGACTTTATCAAGGCCTTGAGCCTGTGCCATTATAGTAGGAAAGAGACAGGCAGGAGACACTCCTGCCTGCATGAGGCAGTGTGCATCCCACTGACCCTTTTCCCAGAACACCAGTTGCCTGGCCACTGGCACACAGCTCACTGATCCAGGAGGCAGAAGGGAACATTCCACCTCGCTATGTTTGCAGTCAGAGACAGCTATCGGGGCTAGGGGGAACATATTTCCACTTAATAAGTAGGAATATTCCTAAGTCTAAAGAGCAAATTACTTTCTCCCAGGGATCACAAGGCCTGTTAAGCATTACTGAGGGCACAGCCTGTTAAGTCAATCAGCAGACACAATGCCTTGCCACAAACTCTGCCCAAGCAGGGAGTCTCCACACCAAGGACAGAGAGCACAAACCTGAGGGGAGCCTGTCCTTATTCTGCTCTCTGTTGGTGCAATGGAACTACCAAAGCTTTCTGCTACAATGTGAGCCAGCCCTGGTGGCACTGCCTATGTGGTAACACGCCCTGAAACTTCAGCAAATGTTTATCCTGTGTCTCCTCCCATGTTCCTCCCCTGCAACCCTATTTCTCCATCTCTGAGAAATTTCAACAAAACCAGCAGCAGTAACCTTGCTAGGTAATACCTGTTTCCCAATGCTACTGCCAATGTGAACAAAGTTAAAAAGACTTCCATCCAGCTGGGAACCCTGTCTCTGAAACACTCGAGGTTCAGGCATTTGTTCTTGTTACACTCTGCAAGGTGCAGGCTTTCTCAAAAGCTGTAGGTTTTTAATAGACTCCTTAGCTTTGATAGAGTGGTGGTTTTTGATAAATAATAAAATACCCAACTCAGAAATAGCTATTAATTATTCACTGAAATAGCAACTACAACCTCAGTTGCCTCCAATGCTCCATTACAGTCTACAATCTCCTTGTGAGGGGAAGAGGAAGGGCAGACACTGATTTCTTCTCTGTGATGACCAGTGACAGGACCCGAGGGAATGGCCTCAAGTTGTGTCAGGGGAGGTTTAGGTTGAATATTAGAAGGCAGCTCTTCACCCAGAGGGTGGTTGGGCACTGGAACAGGCTCCCCAGGACAGTGGTCACAGCACCAAGCCTGACAGAGTTCAAGAAGAGTTTGGAGAATGCTCTCAGGCACATGGTGTGACTCTTGGGGATTGTTCTGTGCAGGGACAGGAGCTGGACTTGATGATCCTTGTGAGTCCCTTCCTACTCAGCATATTCTTTGATTCTGTGAAGAACTGGTCTCTCTATAAACAGACACTCCCCAGGTGACCGGATCATGATCCTATTGATTTAGTGGGTTTTCCCCATTTAGTTCAACAAGAGCAGGAGGAGTTGCTTTGTTCACTTAAGTTACACTTGCAGACAGATCTACCGACTCCAGGGAAGTTATGTCAGTCTCCAATGTCAGGAGACTGGGCATTGGATTTTGTGCACGTTGGCATAACTCAGCAATAATCTGAATAACTAGGTGAAGTCCAACTTATGTCCATTATTTGCAATGATAAATACCCACATTATTTGTCATCAAAACACTGATTGCTGGTTTATAGGCTCAAATGGGCAAATCACTGGCAATAAAATATCATTATGCCTCTAGCTGAAAGTTTGATAGCTGATAGGCAGTTTGGAATATTAACTGGTGCAAATAAAATATAAAGAATACTCTGAGGAGATATCCTAAGGACAACTCTGGACAGACACCAAAATGAAGTCAATAAATAGGTGTCAAATTGGTACTAAGCAGGAAAAGCAGTAGGCCTTGCTATTAGCAGAGTGTTTTGATTCAGATGCAATAATAAAATGACATTGTTAAGAGGATGGACAAAAACCTGGAGCTCTGGAGAAGAGTATCTTAGGTAACAGAAAAGCTTTTTGATTCCTCTAAGAACCACATTCACCTGTAAAATCTACCATCTTAATATTGTGGGTTTTTTAAGAAACACAAATGCTTTTTTACATTTTTAAACAGAATTAATCTTTTATCTGTAAAGACTAATAGCTGGTGGAAAACTGAGTGATCTCTAGGAATATGGGCTGTAGGGAAGGTGGAGTAGGTAAACCAAAACCATGATTTACAGAGCTGAAAGTGCTAAGTATTATTCTTCTGTTTGCATACATGGCTGTAACTGACTTTATCTTCCTTTGACACATTACAGCCTGCAAGATACAGCATTTTCCTCTTACCATGCTGTCTCCTGAGCATAGACAATACTGGAAATGATGACTCCTAAAAACTATTGACATGTCCTAAATACTGTGGAATATTGTATTTGCTTTGTCCAAACCAGACAGAAAATCAGGATTGAAGCAAGCTGACATGTCTGGCTGAGATGGGGTGGTCCTGTTCATGGAGTTTGGACTGACACAACCACTGAAGGGAAGCCCAGGTAGGAAATGTGACAAATTCATACCCACTAAAGCATTATCAAGCAACAGCAGCACTGCTGTGTTCTCCAGTTTGGAAGGAAACCACATAACCACAGATTTGATTGAGCTTCTGCTGGGAAGTCAGTGTAATCACCACCTTCAAAAACAGGTCTGTTGTCTGTCACATAGAGACAAATTGCTCATGACACTTTGCACTGTTCAATTATTCTTACTTATAACAAGATTGAAAAGAAGTTTCTCAGGGTGCTTGTTATCCCTTGCCTTCCCTTTGCAGCACTAGTGAGGGTGCTTGGCTTTAGCATGTCTTTGACTCCCCAAGTTGAGGAAGTTACCCTTTCCAAGCAGTTGGGCCTGAGGCTTTTTGGATCACGTTGCTCCACAGGGACCTTTGGGAGCTGGCCACAGGCAGGTCAACATGAAAAAAGGTGTCAGAAATCTGCAAGATGTCATTGGCTTCAGCTCTTCTATCAGCACATATTACACAAAGCAGAATTTGCCCTTAATATTCTTTTGTTGTTCTTACATCAAAGGGCTAAATTATGCCCACTAATATGTGTAAGAGGCTTTTCAGTTATCTTTCTGATGCAAATTATATCATTTTGCATTATCCACTGATTATCTGCAGTTTGAAAAGTGATGCAGATGTTGAGCAAAGCCTATATGTCAGTTCTCTCCTCCTCTGAGAACAGCATCCAAGTAAGCGAAATTGAAACAGTCCTGTGGGAATTCTAGTTTAGCTGTAGCTCAAGAGGGAAACCAGTCTGGGCTTCAGAAAGTTTATCAGGTATTTGATGAAGCTGTGAATAAAGGACTGGCTGTACCCAGCTCAGCACCTGGATGTATACCAGGTCATCTCCAGCACATACATCCTCCCCCCTTGTTAGATGCCTATATCGAGGACAGTGCACTGTTGCATTTAGCAGGTGCTTCAGGTCCATTAGATGACAGCCCAGTGTGAGATCTGCCCTCAGCTCTCATTGCACAACATGGAATAAGTTGTATTTGATTGTGGCAACATGCTGACAATGCCAAGGTTAATGAACTTACAAAGAATGCTTAATGAAGTCAAATTATAAGTGATTGTTTTACTAGGTGGCATTTAGGATTCAGAATAATCATTACAAAGTAAATCCTTTACCCACCTCTGACTGGGCTCTTGTAAAGGTGCACAACATTTCAAAAAACAATTGAATTGAGAAAAAGCAAGTACCCAAAAAGTCTGCAAAGCAACATCAGCCAAACGTGATATTACTTACTGTTTTTAAGGAGCAGTGACAGGAAAGTATGGGGGCAAAGAAGGAACTACATCATGACTCTGCTTTGTGTTATTATCATAATGTGGGTAGACCACCTCCTTGGTTGTGCCTGTGTTAAATCTCAGTAATCTGGTGCATTTGCAAGTTCAAGCTTTTGTATGTCTGTAACATAGCCTGGGACTGTAGTCTACAATTATAATTTAATGGTGGTTTCTGGACCATATCTTATTATATAGTCAGATATATTAAATTATGACAGAAGACTTCTCCACAAGTCCACTGAGGGCACTCACAGAACACTGCCAGATGGTCAAACATCCAAGACAGGAAGAAGTAAGAGGATCACCCAATCCCATCTATCCCTCTGAAGATCTGAAGTTCTGTCAAACTCACCCCTTAGCTTGTGGAGGTTAGGGAAGATGTGACTTTGTAGGACTCTCCTTCCTCCTATGCTGAACACTCTACAAGGTTGCAATGGGGCCACAGACAGGCCTTGATCACACATCGAAGAGCACAGTATGAAAGGCAGCTGCCAGAGTTGGAAGAATCAACGTCAGCTCTTTTTCTTTGCCAAAAAAACTATTGATTCTCTCTACTTACTCCTGTAACTTGGCTGACAAGTTCATAGGACAGCAAGAATCTCAGCTAACAACAGTGCTGCTTCAGCCAGTTGTTCTTAATAACTCTGCCAAGGAAAGAAGATTTATAGACAGGAGCTGAACAAGGCAAGAGAATACTTTTTTTTTTTTTTAATGTAAGAACATATTTCAGGACAGTTTGCTCGGGTACTGGTTGCCTCATTCTTTTCCACAATGCTGAAAGAGCGCAGTCTCTCTGGAATGTTTGATGGGAAAGAGGTGATAAATGAAGTGGGATAAGAGGATATACATAAAGCTGCTTGGTCTGTGTGTTTCCTCATATAGCAGCAGCTGTACAACAGCAAAGGTTCTTAAATCATGACCTTCTAGACTCACAACTAGCCCGTTTCCCCTCGAAGTTAATTAGAAAACTCTTGCTGATCTGTATGCAGATTATATGCTTACCACAGTCAAGCTTCTCCCTCCATACATCCTCTTTCCCTAAGGCCATCCTCTTGTTTGGCTGTTATTGCCATGAGCACACATTCTTCTTCAAAATTAATAAGCAGGTCTTTCCACATGACCTCTCTGCTTTGTCAGACATCTATATCCTGACCTGCTGCTTCAGAGACACTACCAAATCTGGCACAATGCACTGGCAAATAAAGGCAATACAATAAAAATAGGAATGAGGGTGATTGGTTGGATGTTACTGCTGTGGTAGAATGTATGTCAAAAGAAGGAACGTGCTGTGCTGACTGTAGGATAGTTCTGATTTGCTATACTTTCAAACCATACCTTAAATGCACTGTGGTTTTCAGGATATCTGTAATTTTTTTCCTCTCACCTAAAGCAGTCCCTTCTTTCCATTATCTTTATGTACCCTCTCTCCTCCAGAGAATATCTGGTGGATATTCTCAACTAGCCCAAAGAACCTTGCAGGCTGGCAACTTGGGCTTTACAATGCTTTTATGGGAGCTATAAAGAAGACACCCTGCAAAAAGAGATTGATAAATAAGATAGTCAGCACATGCTTGTTATGTCACTGACTGTGACAATGCCAGATGATGGAAACATATTTCTCAAGCTTTACTCATCAAAAAGCAGCAGAGAGAAGCACAAGCTTCTTCCATTGTTTTCTTTTATTTTTGTAAATCATGCTTCAGTAAAACACATGAGTAAAAGTCTTGTTTATATTGAACTTTAAGTCTTATCTATTTGTTGAACAGCATCAAGCAGGTAATGTTTGGAGGATTTCTGAGGACTTAGAGCCTCTCACTTTGGTCTTCCATATATCCCATACTGGAACAAAAAGACAGAATCCTTGTCAAGAAAAAAAATTACCGTCTTATAAAAACATTACACTTCTTGGATTCTGGCACTGGACTGAATAAGAGTAAGCTTTGAACTCTGAGATGACAAGGTGTGCCTGTTAGCTTTAGTGCCAGGGGGAGGAAGTCCCCAGGAGCCATATACTGCAGAGAGAGAATTTAATCACTAAGGTGTTTCTAGGCTGAAACACCTGGATGGTAGATTAGACTGAAATATATTCATAAAATGTGCTGACAGGTGTTCTCCAAGTAGGAACCAATTGAAGAAGAAAGGACATTTCTTTCTGTAAGTACAAATCTAATTTTTTGTTATTCTCCTGAATATACAATATAGAAATTATTCAATTTTAATAGATAGGGATTAATTCTAAATTGTGCCTGAGTCTTTCCCAGTACTAAGCAACTATTTCTCCCTTTTTCTCACCTAAAAGCTTTAGGCTAGTTTACAAAAAATAACAATATTCTAAAAGATTTGGCTGTCACTTTGCTGAACAGTGGTTTCTGGCTAACAGGACAGAGTTCACAATCAACCTTAAAAGGCCTATGGTAGAAACTATTAAATGCCCCAGTTAGGATTGAGATGGAGCAGTCCCCAAGGGACCTCTGCACTCTGATCTCACTGCCAGGGGAAGAATAAATAAGTGCATAGCCTGTCACCCTGGCTAATAACTTCCAGAGACAGAGGTTACCATTACACAATGGGACTTAGCCTATGTTTCAATGATGTCTTGCTACTAAATTTGCCTTCCTGAAAGGCTTTTAGTGACTACAAGAAAAAAAGAGATGTCAGACTCGAAGCTTATGACCCAGCAGTCTGGGTCTCATGACAACCAGCACTAATCAAGCACAGAACAATATTTTTAAAATAATGTACCAATAGCTTTTCTTTGAAGGGGAATATGAATTATAAGTGTCTACAGGGAGTACAAATATTTCTTGACCAGCCAATATTCTGGACTGTACTGGACACTGCAGGAGGTCACCAGGTCCCCAGTAACCGTAATAAGGAGGAACCAGAGGAAGGACAAAGATTCAGCATGCAGTGCTCCATGGCAGCAGACTTCACACAGAGCATTTAAGTGCATACTCCTTTTGCTAGGATGTTCTTTATGAACCAATCTTGCCCTGCTAAAATTTTGATGACTGCTTTATAACCACACAGATTAATAACTGATTTCTCATGATTAAAACAAAAATTCTGCATCTTCCAAATGTCCTATTTAGGTAAATGTGAACAAAACCAAGTGCACTAGAGGTACTGTTCTAAGGGAAATTAAAATTCATATACAATAACAGAGGATGTCACACTGTAAGGTCCCAAAAAACTCATTCAACTAGACTTCTAGAAGGGCTTACAGTTGTTCATGTACTCTGAGTTGGATACATGGGAGAAATATTGACAAGATATTCTCAAGAGCTCAAAACAGAAAAAAAAAAAAAAAAAAAAGAAAGAAAAAAAAAAAACCACTTTACCAGCAATCTTAGACAATCAGAGAAGTTTTGCAAAAGATTTAGAGCAGCATTCAAGCAACATAAAACTCTTCTCAAAACATTAACTTTGCAAACTCTAAGCCAGTTTGGTTTTAAATTACTCAAAAATTCCAAGAAGAGAGAATTAG
>VYZQ01015252.1:7925-27906 GCA_013400655.1 Mystacornis crossleyi | reverse complement strand
TTCTACCTGCACACAGATGTATTTGTATGCCATTCAGATAAGCCCATGTTAAGCCTCTGTGCACATTTATAAATACATCCAAAACAATCTCTTAAGGGCTAGATGCTCCATGAAATTCAACTGATAGGCTCACAGAGATTCATCAGAGATTGTGAATCTTTCTGATTAACAAAAGCAGTCATTAAAAGAGTTCTTGATCACATCCATGCATCACCTGCAGGAAGCCCAATGATTTTTAAAATAACAAGAGGAGTTAAGAGAAATGTACTTTCAAAGTCACCACCAAACAATTACAAGACTGACTTACCATTAAACAGATGTATAATCTTAATTTTTTTTTTAAATAAAAGAATAGGATCTGGTGAGCAGCACTGCCAAATCACCTGGCCAGCCATCTCAAAGCACAGCATACTGAAGTAAAATATCCAGGTGGAAACTTCAGAGAAGAGGAAATGAAGAGAAAGGGAAACACCAACAGGAAGAAGTCCTGGAGATGAAGAACAGTAGACAGAAGAAGAGGAAGAAACGTTACAGGCAGCAGAAGACATCAGGACAAGTTTTTAACACAGCTGAGGAAAAGTGAAACATGGACACAGGAAGATTTCCAGCAACTGGCTAAAAGGAAGAATTGTAGAAGCAACACTCCGTGCAGGTACAAAAAATGCCTCCTAAAATAAGAAGTAGTGCATGAGTATCAGCAGAAGGCGACTACTTCAGTAGTCAACCACTTTTTATGGTGGGGATCACTTTCTAAAGGGGAATTTCAGCCAGCGCTTCTCCCATTTACAATTATAGCATTCATCCTGCTCTTTTTTTTTTCCTTTCCCCAATCACAAAATATGCCTGTAGGTACTGCAGCAGCTGCCAGCTGCAGAAAGTGTTCGCTTGGTTTTAACTCCTAATGGGGTTTGGCAGTGGGAAGCAAGGCAAGGAGCCAGTGTTAGAGCAGCAGTGCTTTCCTGGCTCTCAGGTGCACACAGCTCCAGTAGCAGTGATGGGTTCCCCAGATACTGCCAACAGAAAGCAAGGAGAAGGTGGGAAACAGCAGAAAACAGCTGGGAAGAGCAGCAGAATCCACCTCCTCTCAAAAAAGAAAAGTCAAGCCATTGAAAAATACGGGAGGCAGTGAACTGAAGGAGCAAGTCCTGCAAGGAATCGTGTGAGGAATAGCTGGGGGCCTCCAGCTAGTGGGACTCAGGTGGGTGGGGCAGAAAGAAAGGAGAAGAGTAGACAGCGGGCATAAAGCAGCGTCAGCCACACGTGCTGACTGTGTGCCCTCGGCACCGCCAGCTCTCCCCTGCCCTGCCCGGGCCAGGGGGACACACCTGCCCCGGCAAGAGAGGTCCCAGAAAACACACTGCAAGGAGGGAGCTTCCCTCTAAGCCAGGACACAGAGACATCCACCAGATCTCGTGCCAGCGGCAGGACGGCGGCTCTGCTGGGTTATTTTTACACCGCCCCTCTGAGATCTGCAGCGTGCGGTAAAGAACCGCAACAAGAAGCCGCAGCGCTAATGCATGCAAAGGCATGGCAAAGAGGGCTAGAAAAAACCCGTAGGCACAGAGCGAGATTTCCCCTTGCAGTGACAGTATCCTGAGCAGAAGGGAGACCCTGGAGGAACGAGACTGTGAGCAAACATCGCAGCCTTCAACTTGGCAGGNCGAGGGCTGGGCGGGCCGCCCCCTCCCCTGCCCGGCCCTGCCCGGCCCCGCTGCCCCGGGCGCGGTGGGCGCAGCCGGCACGCGAACCGCCCCATCCCCCGGCAGCCGCCCCGGCGCTCGCACACCTGCGCAGCGCCCCAAACACAGGTGTCCCGCGGAGCCGCTGCCCCCCGCAGGAGCGCGAACACCCCTCACGCAGGCTGCGGCTACCCCCGGAAGCTGTGCCTGAGCCGGGGCTCCCCGCGGCCCGGGAACCATGGCCCGCCGCAGAGTCAAGCCCGAGCAAGGACCCTGTCGCAGCCCGAACACGCGCGACTCGCTCCAGCCTCATCTGCGTTTGTTCAACAATATAATATTGTCATTTTTACCGTGTAATTACACCCCACTGCAGAGTGTGAATCCCCGGCTGAAGGCCATGCCAAAACCCACACATCACCCCACCCCCAACTCAGCCCCATCCCACCTCCATTCTCAGCCAGGGATTTCTCACAGCTGTCACTCCTTTGGCAGGTAAAATTGGCTCATACATTATTCACTGAAATTATAATTTCCTAAATAATGTCTGACCTTTCAGGCTGCGAGCAAAAGCAGGCAGTATTCTCTGCCACCCCTCCCTCCCACCCCCATTGCACTGCCCTTTCTCTTTTGTTTTGTTCTGTGAGAAATACCGAGCTGTTTCTAGTTGCAAGGGCGGTTTATACACATTAGTAAATCTTCAGAATGAAACTTTCCCTCAGTCTTTGTCTTTGTTCCCTTAATGGCAGCTATAAATTACCACTCTCCTTTCTCACTGGAGCATCAGGCTTCATTGCTTTTGAAATGATCAAAGTTATTCTCTTTTTAAATCCAATGAGAAGCAACCTTTTGTGTCTCCTGGACGGTTTCAGTCTCACTCAATCTCATCTATAAATACATAAAGCTGCTCACTAAACACTCCAAGGATTCTCCAGCCCTGCACCATACCCCAATCCTCCCTTGCCAACAGAAAGCAATAAATGAACGAAGGGTTTCTCGACAGTTTCCATGATCTCATGAATAAACCATCACACTTAGGGTGGGAATTGGCACACCTGCACATCTCTCATCCAGGAATATCAGTCAAGGTGTCTCCACCAACAGCTCTCCCAAATGTACAGAGAAGCCATCTCCCATCCAGCCACACGACTTCAAGCTACCTGACAGAAAAGCTGGTACACCTTTCAGGCACTACCAGTTACCTCAGTGAACTTGGCAAGTATTAATTTAATTCACTTTCATCACAAGATTTGTTAAAGACATAAAGTAGGAATACATATGAAGAGTGTAGCAGAAAAGCCAGTAAGAGACACTGAAGAGTCGTGTAACCAAAATATCTAAAGCACTGTAAAAGCAAAAAACCTAAAAGTTTTAGTTTACTTCTGTAAACTAAAACATAAAGTGAGACATAAATATTTGGGAATGCCTGAGTGAGATCAAAAGATCTCACTGCAGCTTGGAAAACAAACAGAATAATATCAAATTTATCTTAGCTAATGAAGCCATTTCTTACACATAAATCTCTAAGTGTTTTGTGAAGGATCCTGGCTATTATTTCACATATAACACACATTTGTTTATGATGAAGAATTGCCATTAAAACATCTCTTTAAAGACACAAACCAGACAAGCTCAGACCTCAACTCAGATGCCTTTCTGTAGCTTTTTTAACTATTTCTATTCAACTACAGAGTCGCAGTGATAGATGACTACTCTGGGTACCAAAATCTTTACTGGGAGAGAGAAGCTAGAAGAATTTTTAAGACTCAACTTCAGCACTAAGTTAAGCATGAGTGAAGAAAAACATATCAGGACAGTTGGACAGGAAGACACCCCAAACAGGACTGTTTGGAGATTTTTTCAGCAATTCAAAATAAAAACAAGTAGCAAAGTTTCAGGGAGGAAAACAGCTACTGGAAAATAGCTACTTCCACAGTGATAAGACCCCCCATTCCCCTCTGCCCTCCACTTTCACTATCACTTGCAGTTGCCTCACATTGAGAGATCAAGACTAAGCTGCCATAGAGCAGCTGGATATAAAATCTGCTTCAGAAATTGTACACCTGATGGCCTGAATAGAAACGCATACTTTCGTCTGAAAATTTGGGTTAAAAACTGCTTTATGCTTCATAATCCTTATTAAATTTCATTTAATGACGTGGAAACATTATTTGAAGACATCTAGATTGCCATTTCATCTGCACTTTAATGAGAAGTAGCAATTCTGCTGGCCTGAGCAACAGTGCACCATATTGACCCAAAATTTAGCACGACTGAGCAAGCATTGTGACAGCAGCTGAAAACAACTGGGAGGGCTGGGGGGAGATGCCAGAACAGTAAAGGGAAAGGAGGAGGCTGACAAGTGAGGAAATACTTTCAAATATTTAATTGTTCCAAAGTACACACCAAATGTCTCAGAGCTGTAGTTTCGAGCTTTGCTCATCTCCAGATGTAAACTGAGTTTTGAGCAATTGTTTTTCTTTGAAATGTGTCGCTCAAATTTTTGCACTTCCCATCTTAGTGTCCCAGTGTTTTCCAAGCTACCAAATGGGTGGTTGAATTCTGTGTCAAAATAACACGTCTTCAGTAATCAGCAGGACCTGCACAGGACTTACCTGAGAAAGGAAATCTGGGGGTTCTCTGGTCACATGGGGTATAAAAAACCCTCTCATGTAATTTACATGCCTTGTCTTTTCACGCTACCTGTAGAAAAACTTTCCCAAAACAAACATCAGATCCACCAGTGACATTTTAAATGTTGTAGGATCTGCATCTTAAAATGCCACTGTCACTGAAACGAAGAACAGCTCCTGCTTATTGCAGAACTGAATACACCATGGCCCATTAATACACACACATTCTTGAGTTAATAGGGAAATAAAGGAGACACTTTGTCATATGAAATAACTTTCAGACATTTGTATTTCTTTGTGAGAACTTTCCTAGTCATTGCTACAACAAATGGTAACATTTCTAGACTTGTGTCTGGACCAGTGAGTAAACAATTCCTGCCTGTGCACCCAGCAGTTGCACAACACAATTTGCCCCCCAAGGCCCCTGCTCTTTTTGCTCCTCTTCCTTCGAGGAAATCTGAAAGACCTGAGGCTCCCTGTGATGAAGTGAACGTGCTTCCAAAGCTGCACTTACCTCGGCTCCATCCAGGCCTGCCCCACGTCCCTCCCTGTGGTGCCCGCCTGAGGAATGGGGAGCTGCAGGTCCATCCAAAGCCCAGGGAACAGAGATGGCCTCAGGTCCCGAGAGGCAGGTTTGGTGTCTCTCACAGGCTCAGCACACCCACACCAGGTACCAAGTCCACAATTGTACCCCAAACCTGTCCGAGGATGAGGCCAGAGCACCACCTCACCCGAGCATGGCTCAGGCTGAGTTCACCCTCTGGCATGTCCCCAGGGAGCCCACGGGGTGCCACCATCAGTTGCTGGCAGTGCAGGACCACCCCCAGCTCAGGAGGGTCGATGTGGTTCCCCCAAGAGGGATATTAACGCTTGTTATTTCAAAAAAGGCTCCACCACAGACCATGGGGTGTGTGAGAGGTGAAGCAACAGAGATACCTCCAAATTAATGCTCAAACTCCTTCCCTTCTGTCTTCCCTGGTGGTATAGAACATTCAGTGATGACCTCGCACACTTTGAGACAGAGGGAATGGCAGCACATCTGAGTGTGGGTACTCACAGAACCTTCCAAGGTCTGTGTTAGTCTCTTTGCCTTCCCCTTCCCCCAATTCCCTGACTCCTGAGCAGGCATCTCTTCCACTGGTGGCAGTCTGACTGACAAGGATGGCTTGGGGGAAGGCTACATTGGAGCTCGGAGGGAGGAGCTGTAGTTGAACAGATCAGACACAAAACTGTACAACAAAGGTCTCCTGAAATGAGCCACGGAAATGTCCCACAGACCTGCAGCCAGGCAAAGAGCAGATGATCGGCCAAATTATAACAGGCTTCTTGAAAATAGCACATTAATGCTATTTTTTCATGTTAGAAGACAAATTTTATTGCAATTCAGCAAATGAGCTACACCTGTAAAACTGCTTTGTATATCCAATTCACATTTAATGTCCAATGGATTGAAATGTCACAGGAAAAATAAAAAAAGGAAAACAGTACCTGGTTTTGTCATTATAATGTAAACTTCAACACGGCCCTGGAAAAAAACAAGCCAGTGATTTCCCCATGTAGTAAAATATATAGTTTATAAGGTATTGATGCTTTATCTTAGTTTAACAGCCAATCTCTAAGTATAAAATAAAGAGCTACAAAGATGTGAAGTACGTGTACAATTTCTTCAAGTATTTTCAAGTATCCTATAGTCTCTTCACTACGGACAAAATTCATTTGACAGTATACAGAAAAAGTTAACTCTGAATAGTTTCACTGCAGAAATCTTAACATATTCATGAATTTAAAACACATAAAAAGTATGGATCATCCAGCTAGTAAGTCCCATTTGAACAGTTTGAAAAATACTCTTTGTAATGGAAAAAGTTGTGAAATAGTCTCCAGTTTATGAATATATTTTCAGCTACAGAGTACCAGGTGGTTAAAGTTTATGGCAGGTAAAGGCTTTTTTTTTCTTTTGTATAAACTTATCATCATAGTATTTTATTACATTTAAACCAAGTCTTTATTAGTTTGCATTTTCTTTTTGTATAAAGTATCATTGTATGAACTCTGACAGCATTAACCAAAGAAGCATAAATAATTGATAGGTGATGGCCTATTTTTTCCCCTCAAATCAGGTACGAGCCTGTAAACATTTTGGCCAGTTTAGCACTATGTATTTACTGCATGATGAACTGCTTATTTTTTGTCATTGTATTTCTCTCTCCAGAATGAACGTGTTGTTAAAAAGACTCTCCTTTCCCATTAACTGTTACCAAAAAATCCCCACCAAACAACAGAACAGCACAGCCACACTAACTGCACCTACCAAACCTGCCTCCTTATTTTGGAAAAGTAACAGGAAAAAAAAGGTACAACTGCATTACTCTGAAAAAGGGAGAAGGATTTTACAAAGCTCTAGCTAAAAAGGCGCTCACTACACCGCTTGTTCCTACAAAGTTCAGCGGAATGGCATGGCAAGAGCAAATGCTGGATCCTACCCTGATTCTGTGGGACTGATGCTAGAAATCGCCCTGAAAGAAGTGGGTGGGTGTGTGGTGAACACTGCAGAGTGGTGGGGATTGTGGCTGCTCCAACAGACTGGACCGTTCCAGCCAAATCTCTTCCCAAAAACCTGGCACGGGCTCTATTTACTGTCTCGCTCTTCCTTGGTTGCCTATGGATCTGACAAAACCAGCTTTTCTTCTGCTGCACTTCGGAACCTTCTACTGGTCCTTCAGTGGAGCAAATCCCTCCAGACTTGGAAGTTCATAGCAAAAAGTGCTTTGAAGCCTAGCAGGATTAAGCATAGGCCCCCTGTGAGAGGAGGAGGAAGGTCGATCGCAAACTGGCTTTTCCTGTGAAAACAAAGATAGCTGGGAGCTGGGAAGATGATCTC
Organism: Mystacornis crossleyi; assembly: GCA_013400655.1. Lineage (NCBI taxonomy): Eukaryota > Metazoa > Chordata > Aves > Passeriformes > Timaliidae > Mystacornis > Mystacornis crossleyi. The sequence goes on along the minus strand of VYZQ01015252.1, from coordinate 20,716 downwards.
TGTGTCTTCCTTCTGCACTGGTCAGCCAGGGTGTTCTCGCTGATGGACACCATCATCCTCATGAGCCAGCCAAGGAGCCCATCCTTGGCAATCACCAAATCCCGGCCTCCGCCCACCCCAGGTATCTCTAACTGTCCTAATGAGGGCAAAACAATCCACACCACAACAGCCATTAAGCCAATGGTATCATGTCTCACTAGGTGAACTTGTGTAAGGAAGAGAAAAAAAAAAGAACCTTAACTCAGGGTAATTACCTCATGCAAGATAAAATTAATCCATCCTTAATACTATGAGATATAGGGTTTTAACAGGATCAACTCATCTGTTAAGGTCAAAATATGGAACCTTCCTCTCTTCCTTAATATTCCCTGTGAAATATACAGGCCTAGTACAAAATATTTTTTTGCTATTATTAATGCAGAAACAATTTAGGGCAGGTGTAAAAAGACTATCCCAACATATTAAGTTGAATACATGAAATTCTTAGAATGCAGTACAACTGCTTTTTATTTTTGCCCTTCCGAAGCTAGAGGAAAAACAAAAAAGCACCAACAAAACCAAACCTGCACACACAAACTACTCGTGTGAAATGCTCCACGCTGTGAAAGCTCCATGCTGTGAAAGAATTCACATCCACCCCACGCGAGGAGTGGCTCAGACACTGCCCTCACATCTTCCTAATGCTACTGTGAAATCAAAGAAGAATCTTGCTCTGATAAGTAGTGACAAAGGAACTTCTTAGTTTAATAATGAAATAAATAGGACAAAAGTAAAAATAGTCAAAAATTTAATACATGTGCTATACTCATAAATTATGGAAATAAAACTATCACAAGATGTGACTAAGCTGTAGGTAAAGTAAAAGTGCTACAACATTGTATGAACCAAAAAACTTGGACTCTCCTTCTCAAAGGAGAGACAATACTGAGATAAGTTTATACAGTGGAGACCTCTTAAATACACAGCCCTGAACTTCTGTACAGTAATTTGTGATGCTGATAAATCAGCCTGTTCTTAAGTCACATATTCATTTCAAAGAGATTTTTATCAGAGGATTCAAATGAACAGAGATGCCTTCAGGCATTTACCAAGTTCCCGATCTCCAATAAACTAAGCTTTCAAAATGTTTGTGTTTCATAGTAGAAACGGACTAAGCTTCTCTTTGCTAAAAACAAAAGCATCCCAAATGCAGCAGACTGTGACAACAGGATCCAAGACATGTGCATTCAAAAGGAAAAGAAAAAAACCTCAATACCACTGTCTTTTCAGAAACATTAAGAAATCCTTATACTTGTTAGTAAGGTATACTGTTATTATTTCAGATGGGGCATAAAGATCTTTATTTAGTCACCTGGCATTTGGGGAACTCGTGTCCCTCTTTATTAGCAGTTAAGAGAATTACCAGCAGCAACCATATACCGAGCTTCAAAAGGCTGGTTTAAGTGGAAACCTTCTTGTGTTATGAAAAATTATTCCAAGTTATTCATTTAAGTGGGCTACACTGTAAATTCTGAACTGCAACATAATATAGCCAGTTGTATCATAGAAGATTTTTTTTTTTAAAGACAAACTTACAAAACACAATGATAGGTTAAATAAATAAAAAACATCAGTTAAAAAACAGACTTAATTTCTTCTTCTGTGCAATTACGTACCAATATGAAAAATATTACTTTGATCTCTGGACATTTCATGGTTCAGTCTCCCGGATTTCACTAAAAATAATACTGACAACAAAGATAAAGGAAAAAATAATTGTTGACAAATCAGTGCTTTGGAGCTATTAAAAAAAAGCACAGATCAGATCTGTAGTTCCCTTGCAGCAGAACATGACCCAACACGTTAAAAATCAAATGTTGGTAATAATGTTAATATATAAAATATTAGTTTAAAAACTATAGAATGACCTTCTCAGCAGAAATGGAGTGTATACACTGGGGCCTATGACATACAGCATATCTGAAGGCAAGTTCACAGAATGCTGAAAGGCTCACTGCACATTTTCTATGGCAAGGAAATACTGCAGCTTTAAAATAAGCTGCACAATACTCATCTCTATCTCTTTCACATGAAAGTGTGTAAAAAGCAAATCAGCAAATAAACTCTAAAATAGATTTATACCAAAATCCTCTTTTTTACATTGAGTTTACAGCTTCTATCCATTTGCCTGTACTGTTTCTGGAGTTTCCTTCAAGAAAAGTCTAAGTTGCATTTTTGGGCCATGAACAAGTTCACGATACAATGTACTGGCAAGACAGAACTTTTGCATACTAACGAGATTCACTCCTTGTTGCTTTTTTTGTTTTTGTAAAGACAGTTTTTCCTGTGGGACAGGAGGTCAGATGTCGATTCCTTTGACAAGAGACGCCTCCAGGGTGATGTTGAACTCCTGCAAGGTCTGCAGCACCCGAATCAAAGAATTCACCAGCGTGTGATCCTTAATCAGGGCTATGTCCTCATACATCTGGGCTGTAATGGGGCAGTCTGCAAGCAGGGCGATCCAGTGGTGCAAAAGGTGGTCTCTGACAAGGTGCCAGTTGGCAGTTTGGGAATAAAAATAAAGCCAAGTTAATTTCACATCTGCACAGACGTGATTTTTATTCTTTACTTCTAAGCAGACCTACCGTGTTCTCCACTTATCTTTATCAGACACGGAATGGGCAGTAACTGTCTCACATGCAATATCTTTTACATTTCATTAAAATACCAGTAACAACAACAATAATAAAGAAGTTTCTTTATACCTGGCTCCAAGACACACCAGCATCTGAAACTTGCCATCCTTCCCAATGTTTCTAGGGGTGTTGTTGATAGCAGTGATAAAGCGACAGAAATTCCTGGCCCTCATCTGCCAGTTCTCTTCTGGGACCATCTCGTTCTGCTCAAGGGTCTCATAGTATGTTTGTGCTTTTTCTTAAAAGAATGGTGGGAGATAACGAAGCTCCATCAGTGCACACAGCATACAGGAGAGAGTTAAAATTGAAAGGCCTAACAGATCGAAGCTCATCTGTGAATTTCCTGAGTCTTTACGGTTAGGCACTGGTTTTTTCTGTTTGATTCAGTTCCGTGTTCCCCCTCTATAAAACTGGGATTCCACTTCCTTCCCTCTGAACAATGCTAAAGAGGTTCAGCTATCTACTGAATCTGAGTGCAGTACAATGATCATACAAGGGGAACAGTGATGTTAAAGTACCTACTCAAAACATAGAAACATTATTAAAAATAATTCCTTTTCAAAAATGTGTTTGTGAACTCTGTGTCAAGGCATCTAGACCATTGTGTGAAAAACGCATGCTTATTCCCCTTTATTAAAATATCCAGTACATACCAACAGCACTAGATCCATCTGTTGTACTCTGAAAGACAACTCAGCCTCTTACAAGTGTGATTTATTGCCTTCACTGTGCTCAACTAACAACAAGGTTACCCTATGTCAATTCACCACCTTATTTATGTACCTCCTCCTCACTAAGAAAGTTTGTTTGACACTATTACTGCCGGAAGGACAAAGCCCAGATATTGCATTAAGTACAGTATCAGCTTTGGCAGAAGACAGAGACTCTCTCATGACAGTACAAGGAGGTAGGAGCTCTCCGGGAAATTCAGCTGCCGAGATGCCTCCAAGAAGTCTGCTGCTCACACCAGCTGAGACACAACAGCAATGATAAGGAACACAGTCGGATGTATTTCAAAGATACAAACAGGCTCTGGGATGTTATCCTCCCACTTACCTAAAAAATCCCAAATGAAGACGTTCTTGAAGAGTCTCGGTGATTTAAATCCGTGCTGGAACACCTGCTCGAGAGCCGAAACAAGTCCACTTTCCCCACACAGCAGCAGGGTCAGGCTGCCTCTCTGCCAGCACACACAGAAAGCACACACACTCATCACCTCAGTTTGGGACTCTGGGACACAAGCGTCCCTTTAAGTTTTTAAATAAACAGATGCCTAAAGCTTAAATCTGCTATCAAACAGTGACCCCAGACAGGATGGCCCAGTTCTCACAATTCCTGAGCATTCAAAAAATGGATTGAGTTCTCTAAGAATAAAGCTGAGGAAAGCAATGTCAGGGCCTCGTTATCAACATCAAATGAAGCCTCAAACAGGCCAATTAATGAGCAGGTTTTACCTATAATAATTATCACTACAGAAAATTAGGGAAGTACTTTCCTCTTTTTTTGAAGTAACAGAGATCACAGATCCAGTGTGGCAGGTGCCTCTGGTTGTTTCTCAACAAAAACAATACTTAATGCTCAGTAAAAAACAAAGTCCTTCTTCAGCACACGATGGTAAATTCTATTTTGCAAAACCAGTGCATTACCACTTGGGATCATTATCAGCATGATCAACTAGAATTACACTGTATATGAACCTGTCATGCCATAATGAGCCTAAACTCAGGTGCTACAGGAATGGGAGGACCTATTTGTAAAAAATTCCAATTGAGAGCCATCCATCCAGAGCCAGCACTGCTCTACACCTCTCTGGCTCACAAGGGCTGCACTGGGGGGATTTGACAGAGGTGTGCTACTTAGGTTTTTGTTTCAGAAAATCACTGCTGTGTCCGCTCATTACATGTGTAATGCAAAAGAGTCTCTAAGAGCATTTCTGCTTCACTTGCTTGGGGGATGAGGGTGTTTTCAGGGTGGCCTTTGTTTCTTTCCTTTTTTTTGAAGTGTCCCATGGGTTTTCATGTTTTAAGTAGTAAAGATAATGCAAAACAGACATTAAGAACCTACTTAGAACTCAACGCAGATGTCAAACATCGGCTAATTCAGAACAAACTAAACAGGAGGCAGTGTTCTTGACAGTGTATGGGTAGAATCCTTGGCAGAATTTGACTAATACCACAATTTCCAATACCAGAATGTTAACGTTTAATGTAACAGAATGCTCCAGTTACCAGCAAAACAGAGCCATTTGAGGCTGTACTGTCTCAGTGGTGCAGTCTCAGTATCTCATTTTTGCTCCACTTAAGGAATTTTCAAGCACATGGCTGTTCATTCAGTTTAGTTGTTTCTGCTATATATTCTCTCACATTTACTTATCAGAGTTTTAGGACAGGAGTGCCATTACACAGACAACAACTTCTCACCTCCTTCTCTGGCTTGTGGAAATGCTTGACGATACCATTAACAGCTTCACCAATAGCTTCTTGTATCTGACCAGTATTTAACTCTGCAAAATACACAAATATATCCAGTTATAGCTTCAGAAATTGTACCTGTGTGTGAGAGTTATGGCCTAGCACAAAACACAGGAGAGGAGCATGAGCCAATATAACTCTGTTAGGGAAACATTGCTGGGCTGTGGGTAATGGAAATCCAACTCCACTTTTATTTACTGTTGATGAGGTAGGAATGGAGATGGTTTGGTTTTAAATTGAAGTTAACACTGTGGTGTTTCAAAACACCAATAGCGGAAAGAGTTCTTACATATTATGTGAATTTTCAGACCAGGACCCAAAGCTAAGAAAAGGAGCGATGCTTTGTTTAGGACTAACAAATCCAGGCATCCTGGAAATACTTCCTGTGGTAGTTTCACCGCAAACCCAAGCATGGCTGGGAACAAAGTAACCACCCGATGTACCAGGAATAGGACAACCACAGAACCCTGATCTCAATAGGAAAAAAAAAAAAAAAAGAAGAGAAGTCCATGGACAGAAACCACTAGCAAGTTCCTTCATCCGTGAAGGACAGACAGAGACAAGGCTGTGAATTTCTACCTTCCTCCACAGCATTCATTCCACAGGTGAAGGACAAGAACACAAAAAACACCACTAGGGCAGCTAAGCACTGGACCAGGAGTGCAGAGACATCTGCTGTCCTTGCAGACTTTCAAAACTTAAATAGACAGTACAGGTTACTCGGGATTGTAACTTGGAAGGTAGCAGGAGTTCAAGCAGGACATTGGGCTGAGTTTCACAGGTGCTCTCCAAACTCCCGTTGTGTCTCCAAGCCCTCGGGTGACGATGCAGAACAGGACAAGACAAGACAACCCCCAGCACTCACTTGGCTTATTGTTTGGTGAGATAGTGACAAATCTCCTGATCATGCTTGGAGACTGCTGCAGGGGAGGGGTTCGGCACTGCCGCTCATCAGCCTCAGTGTGGGAAGTCAGCAGCTCTCCCACCAGGATCCTCTCTAAGCTGCCGTCATCCATTCCCTTCCCGAGCCACCTTCCACAGGGAAACCTAAGAACACCAAGAAGATAAATACGTGGATCAACCCAGATGCAAATCCATGCCAAAGACTTTCAACTGCAGTTGTCTAAAGCCCAAATCCTGCTAGCAAAATTATTAGAAAGACTTTGTTCATCTGGCAACAAATAAAAAAGTCTTGGCTTTGGCTTCTGCCAGCACAGGCAGCAAAAGTAAAACAGCTTTTCCATTCCAAGTTTGTGCTGGGTGTTGCAGTACATGATCCATCCACAAAGCAGATTTTGCTTGAGTCCCATATGTAGCACATGCTTTGAAGAAAAATGGGTAAAAGGGGAAATCCTACTACACCCCATAGATGGGTGAAGAAATACATTGAATACGCTACACAGCAGGCCAGCTGCAAAAGAACCCCACAACCCAAACATATGCTGAAATGCCAAAACACCGATACTTCTGCTGAATTGGGGTATTAAATCAGAGACTAGAAAGCACACATGCTCATTTGCTCATTATCACTTTCTCTGAAGCAATGTTGATGTCAGTTTAATCAGCTTAATTGGAAAACTGAACAGCATCCAAAAATAGAATCTTTCCTCTTCATCTAATTACAAATGAACTGGCATGGAGAGCTGAGTGGACTCACCCGCCAATGTGACATCAACATGAGCCTGACAGTTTCTCTAAACAAAGGACAGGGCATCAAACTATCCTGTACCTAACACAGATAAATTTAATTCTCCCTGAAAATTTTGTTCCTTTACTTTCCCCATGTAAACACAGGTTTCTAACACTCATAAGCCCCTGTGCTCCAGCTTGTGTCCAGAGGTGTCTCTGTAACACCTAGAGCACTCAGTCCTAATACAAAATACCACCTATATTTGGTAAGCAGCAAGCTCTGACTTGCTCTTTCTTCCTTGGGCTCAAGGCAGATTATTTCTAAGCTGCACAACAGTCAACTCATCCTCTCCACCAACAGTCTGATACGAGACATGAACATCTGCAAATTGCAAACCCTGTTTGAATTCGTCAGAACCACGACTTGTTTAATGCCAGAAGCCAAACCATCTTTCTGTGCCTTCAGGTCGAGGCAGCTGTAGACACAGAGTCCCAGGAGCTCAGACCTTTCTAATCAAACAAGCCCTACTGTGCCAGCTCCCTGCAGAAATTCTACTTACCCCACATGAAATGTCAGGATGATACTTACTTGTAAGTATGCCCTGTTATTTCATTTCTGACCATAACATATTCCACAAGCCATTTGGCATACAGCCCTGAATTATCATGTCCTATTTGCACTGTGGTCAGTTTTCCCAGGTTCTGGCACTGCAAATTAAACAAAGAGTTTGTCAGAGGAAACTGAAAGAAAGCAGCACTCTGGAGGAGTAAACTATTAGAGAACGTGCTCAGACAGAAACTCAGAAATGTGGTTCCTGTTTCTGACTGCATGATTGGTTCTGGGCTTTTTAGTGGTAGGCTGCTTTACTTGTTTTTGTTTGTCTGCTTGTTTTGTTAAATAATATTTTGATCAGCACAGAGAACATTAGCTGAACTGGATTTTTCAATTAAATTTTACCCAATGCACGCAGCACACATGCAAAAATCAGTGTGATTTTTGGTGAAATCTGCCCAAAAGAGCAGAATCCCTTCTTTGTTTTGCAGCTGAAGAGGATATGACACCTCCCACAGTTGTAATATAAAGACAGTCTTGTCTATCCCTTGCACTAAGGAACTGTCAGTCATTTTGCTCTGCATGTTGTTAAATATAGGTTAAATGTGCTATGCACAGACAAAGTATCTGTGACTAACCCCACAAATATGAAATGTATGGCAAGGTGGTACAGCAAGGGGAGAATTTAAAACTGAACAAACAGAACATCCAAATCGGGTTTTGTATCAAGTAATACAAACCTCAAAAGTCATTTCTAATATATTCCTGGGAATCTGCAGGACTCCTGTTTCACCCAGTTCTCCCGAAATACAGATCCAAGGATTGGCTGTGAACATAGAGCCACCGAGTTTCTTGCTGGGAACAATCAATATATGGTATGGTATCACTGCAAACACAAAAGAAATAACACTTCAAGAATGAAGAAGGATAATTATGTAACCTCTTTAGTCAAGAGAGAGGCAAAAGATAAGCCATAAAACAGCACTGCAGTACCATGAAATGTTAAAACAACATCAGAGATCCTATTTAATCATGCTGACACTTGCACACTAAGCACTGACAGTGAGGAAGTGTACACACATACAGCAGTCACTAAGAAGCAGAGCTGACAGCTGAACAGTGTCAAGTGAAGAAAGAAATCTGGATGGAGCAATGCCTGCTTATGGGTATAATCACCCTGTATTTACCAGCCTCAAAGAATGCCATAAAGATGGTTACTCATCCTCAGCTTAGTGACAAGGAAGTACAGACATGGTATTCCTGTCTCCAGGACTGCACTGTAGCTCAGCACACTGCACAGCTCCCGCCAGGTCCCACTCAGGTACAAACTGCAGCCTTTCTTTACAAGCCTGGACAGCAGCAGCACTCACTGCCATGGCTGAACAAATTCCATAAAAACACTGCATAATGCTGCAAATTTCTCTGTGCCGTGTCGCTCTTAGTTATGCTAACTTTAGGACTTGTCAGTCTTTTACACATGTGCTCAAACACTTCCTGGTCCCCTGGTTCACCTGTGGGTGATTCAATGCAGTATCACCTGAGCTGCAGCCCCTCCTCTGACTCACACAGCATATGCCCCTCCACCACCCAGCATCTCCTGCACAGCCCTCCGTTAACCAACCTTTTATAATAAAATCCGATTCCCTGAATGGTCACTGTGTTTCTTGGCTACCTGCCCTTCTTTTATACTGCATAAGCAGATTACAGTCAGGGCTTTTCAGCTGAGGCGTTTAATGCATTTCTCCCTCAGCATCTCCTCAGCTGCCGGTGCCCTCAAGAAAGCATTTGGTGGTTGGATTTCCTTAAAAGCCCGATGCTCACTGCATTTAAGAATGAATTAAAATGTTTCCCCTTTTATTTTCTGTGCTGATAGTCCTAAAGTAAGTGACAATTTAACTGCATCCAGCAGACCAGATTTTCACATTATCCAGAACTTGCCCGCAAGACCAAAAGCTGTTTTGCTTGGATGTCTGTTTGCTTTGTCTTTCATACACACAAGTATCAATCACAACGCACCACCAGGGGTAGTCCTTTCACCTACCCCACCCCCAATTTTAGAAGCCTTGCTAAAGTCTTTCCTTATTTTGCCTTCCCAGGCAAAAAGCAGTAGCAGGCACACAGATCTTTGAGAACTCTGTAACATAGTTAAGCATCTACAATAGCTTAAAAGTTTCTCTAGGGTATCTTTTTAACAGCTAGAAGAAAAAAAAATGTGTTGAGGAGTTCTGATGCAGCCCTCAATGAGCATTTCATTCTTACCCCAAACCCAGAGACAGGCATGCACAAAGTAGCCTAAGCACAAAACATGAAAGGTTTGTTTTCTTTTAATTCCCAGCATGCATTAATATTCTTACCTTGATAGTGAACAATCCATACTGTGCCTGTTTAGTATCATGTAAACAAGTCCACCACAAAATTTTCACCTGAGAACTCACCCCCAACTAAAATTACTAGAGCTGTGTATTTTACCAAGTTAGAAACAAAAGTGACAGGGAGAGAAACTCCTGCCCACCAGAGAAGATCATGGAAACAGCAATACAGCACACACAGATGGATCCCAGGGAAAAAAAGCAGAACAATTACATTAGGGCATGTTGCTCAGAGCTGTTTAGAATTTTGGACAAGGACTCAACCAAATCTGGAAATCAGAGTTGCAGGGAAAGCAAATACTTACAGATTGTTGTGAAAACATTGGTAAAGCAAAAGTAATCAACAGCATTGAATGACAGGAGATGATACAAGAATTGTTCTTTCTCATCATCGCAGCGGAGGAATGCGTAACGCTTGTAGAGTTTTCTGACAAAACAAAACACATAATCTGTCACAGTAGCAAGATGCTTTCAGTGAAATGTTTTCTATTGTGCAAATTAATTAGGTACACTATGAATAATGGGTAAGCAATTACAAATGAGAACTGATACTGGGAGAGTATTCAATGTGCCAAGATACACAGACTGTCTGCAAGGCTGACATCTCCAAAGTGCATCAGTCCAGTTCTCATTATCTTCCACCCCTCGAAAGTAAGGTTTGGTCTAAGGGCCTTCTCCCACCCAAAAACACCCCACGATGGTAAAAGGAATTTTGCACTTTCTTGAAAAAAATTCTGACTTCTCTCAGCCATGTAAAATGACAGAACTGAAGTAAAGAGAGTTCTCCTAAGTCACTTCTGAGCAGAAGGTGCCATGGGAGAGTTCTCCAGCACGTGATGTATGACAGAAGACTGTTCTTAAAGACATAAGGCAAAAACTCAGGCTATCTGCTTGTATTTTGCTATAGGTGATAACCCAGGGCCTACAACAACCTGCACACTAATCCAGGGAATAATTTCAGTGTTGATAGTACACAGCTCCTGACATAAGCAAAATGGTAAGCACGCAAAGGTGGAAACCAATAAATAATTGGTTAGGAATAATTATAAAAGAAGAGCATGCCAAAATGTATCAAAATCCAACTGATGCTACAGAAATATCCAAACCCTCATGAATGCAGGAATTAGGTATTAGAAATGTTGACACAGCCGTGGATAGGTTGTTCCTGCCAGGAGGGCATCCTGATAACTCCCCCCAATTTACAAAAAAAAAAAAAAAGTCAGCAAGTCACAAGACAGAAAGTTGCAAAACAAATCAATGATAATCCACATACAGGCATGTTCTCACCTACATAACAAACCTAACACTAGAGATTGACAGGAAATGTTAAATGAAAATAAAGAGACTGAGCCTTAAATTAACCTAACCTGCCCCTAGCCACAAGAGTGGCAAAGCCACAGAAGTCTCACAGGTGCCTGTGTCCGTGTTTCATTTGAACAATCTGAATCACCTGTTTGACAGCCTGTCAGGGTATGTGCTGTCCTGTCTCTTCAAAGGGTACGGTTTCTCAGTTTCCCTGGGCACAGAAAGGTCTCAGCACAGTGAAGCCATGTGATTTCTCCCTGTTCCCTAACTCTAGTCCCTTTGCAGACTAGAAAGAAACCAAACATGTTACATTTTTCTTATATTTGTTAACAAATGTCAAGTAAAGAGAACAGGATAATTAAAATATCTAACAGCTGCTTCAAAAAAGAACAACACACAATCTTGTTGAGTGTAAAATGGCAGAAGTTGCACCATTACTTTTAGTACCTCACTGAACCTGGCACTGCTTCCTCTGAAAACAAGTGGGGCATGCTTTCAAACCATACTGCCTGGAACAGCTCTCTAAGTAAGATATCTAAATACGCAGCACAAAGCACATGAGATTACAGAGAACTGATGTCATCCTGTACAAGTTGCTCCTTTGCTTGTCATTTTCATTTTAAACATACTTTTGTTGTAGCCTCCCTCTGCTCTAGAGAATCAGAATCTGCCTGATAGAAGAACAGTACACCGGCCAGTGTTAAAAGAGGTTTTCTTCTTCTCTTTTGTGGGGGGACATGGAGCGTGGTGGTGTGTGGAAAGTCCCCTCACAGCACTTGCTCTGCATGAGACAAGCACTGCTAAATTTAACCTGCTCTGAACTGTTGACTTCACTGGAGAGGCTTAACCTTAATTTGGAGATACAGGTAGATTTATTAGCTGTCCTCACTCTGTCCTTCAGCTTTTCCTTGTTCATTGAAGGCCACAGCTTCATCAGAAAGTCCAACATAATACAAAATAAGGCAAATCTCAAATAATTAGCTGTTGGGGTCCAGAGGGACTGGGGAAGAAATTCCTTGGAAGGAGAGGAAAGGAAGAGCAGACATCAGAGGTTAAGCTGTCTCCAAAAAGCAGTCTTCCATTAAAGCTAATGACAATTACTACTGCTTTAATTTCCACATTAAACACTGAATGTGACTAGTATGGAAGCAATTCACCTCATGTTCTTAAGCAGGCTATAAATGTAAAATGTATGTGAAGAACCCCAGCACTGAATCCTAATTCCCAAACAGCTCACACGCTTGGAAGGCCAGCTCGTCCCATGCCTTCTGCACACTGCTAAGCAGATGCAAGAATAGGCACACCTGGATTTTTGAAACCAAACAATTACATAGATTTTAATTGTTTTAAAAGCTTTGTCCAAGATAAACCATCTTACTTTGTGAGTTCGTGATCTGAAAGCAACTGTTTCAGATGCCTAGAAAGCAACTTCTTTTCCATAGAGAGGCGAACCCAGGCTCTGGCCTTGCCAACATCTGTTTTGATCTCACTTATGTTCTGGATATGCCTGGAAGAAAAAGAAAAAGACACGCTTGGTATTGTCAAAGCATGGCAGTTCTTTTGAACCAAGCTCAGCTGAAGTTTTGCGAAGAATGCAAAATATCAGGTAAATTATAGGAAAAAGAAACATAAACACCTTAATATTCTGCACAATAAAAAATTCCCTGCAATGTAGCTCAAAGAAAATAAGAGCTTGTAAAGGAAATATCTGCAATGCAGTGCCCTATTTACAAAATTCTAAACCAGGCCCAATGTCTCACATGATTTAGGACTCATTCTGGACCTTATC
>VYZQ01015246.1:0-28739 GCA_013400655.1 Mystacornis crossleyi | reverse complement strand
GTTTTACTATCAGATAGAGAAAATGTAGTAGAAATAACATTAGGGTGGAAGGTTCTATTGGAGAACTGCACTGCCCTGCTCCCGAAGTTAAGTCTGTACAGCCTGATCCCACGTTCTGTAATAGACAACTCATTCCCTGTGGTGTATTAATGAATATCTCTCAGCTATAGTTAGATTGTACTCTTTACTTTTTAACTCCTATGATAAAAGAGGGAAGTACTGTTTAATGATACCAGAATTTTACTCAGTTAATTTATTTCTTATACTGCCTTGGTGTGATGCTGTGTGTGTGTATATATACACAACTGCTCAACTGGCCAAAGGAGGTTTTAAGGATATAAAACTAATTTTTTCTTCTTGTTTGTTAGAGTTGCACTGTCAGTTGCTGCTGATAAAAGGTGGCATCGAGCCAGCTTCCTGAAGGAGCTATGGGGAGGGTCATGGCTTGTCATGACCTGGGCACCAGTACTTGAATGTTGTTATTATTGGGATGAAGTACCCTTAGGCTGTCATCCTTCCTGTAAATAGAAGGGGTTCTGATTCTCTGTGGTTTCCCAGTTTACCAACTTGCAGAACAGCTATTTTGTTGGCCCTAAGCTTGACTGAATAATGAATTAGAAGCACAGCACCATTCCAGAAGGCACTGATTCATCGTTTTAGTCTGTTAGTCTAGACCAGATCGTAGTAAGTAAAGCCAAACAAGAATCTGTTTCTCTATAGTTTATAAATTTACAAACTCATTTGTATTGGCATATAGCCAGCGAATTGCCCAGTTCCACTCTGCATGAAGTAAGGCCAGAATTATAATTAGCAAGGAGCGTAACTGAGGGCCAAAGCTGACTTTTTTCGGTGACACGGAGGAGTCACGGTGATGCTGACAGAGGGGCTGACTCTTCTCCCTCAGAGTCGGCCACCTTCCACCATTGCTTTGCTTTATTGCCTCTTAGGAGAGTAACAAGAGCAGTTCTGTTAAAAACTTTTATTAACTAAACAAATTCTGTTGGTAATTTCCAGAAAAATCAAATAATTAAATTAAAAAATCCCAGTTAGAATATAATGTTTGCAACGTACTGGCCTGTGTTTCGGTTTAGCAGGGTAGGGTCATAAGCATGCTGCTGTTGAAGTTTTCACCAATGTGTTGCTGTTGTAACTGAAGTCACATCTATCCTGATGAATATTTCATTTCCTAATCATGCTATTACAAACAGAGTGTTTTTACCCTTTCATTTCTGCTTTCTCTTTTCCAGTACCATCGTGACAGCTGTGGCTGCGTCCTGTTTACAAATTGCTGCTAGTCACATTTTCAGTAGTCCTTACGGGTTTTGCTTTCCCCTGATACATCCAATTAGGAGGAAATATTTCTCACAAGCACCGACTTGCTCTTCTCCTTGAACATAGTTCTGCAATCCAGGAAACAGTGCTGCATGGTGTCTATGTCCACGATTTCCTGATGTGGGAAAAACGTGTGGAAAGCATCTGGAGAGGAGGAGACCCCCTTTACCAGCTTGTTTCCTGTAAGCGAAATTGGAAGACCTTGTCTGTGCAAATAGATTTCAAAATAGAGTCTGCCCTTTGACTGTCTCCATAATTACACAGCGCTCTCTGTATTTTATTTGGCTGCCAGAGCAGTTAACCCCTGGAAGTAAGGGGCTGATGATGGCGTGACCAGCACGGGTATGCAGACATGACCATGTGAATACACTCTTGTTTGGAGAAGCCTGTCGTTAAGACCTTCTTAGAATATACTTTTACCAAATTTGAGAATTATTATGTGTTGGATTATGTTGATTAAGATATGTTATATCCGTAATGTACAGAAAATGTGGAGGTATTAGTTGCAAAAAAGGAAAAAAAAAAAGAGAAACAAAAAAAAGTTCTTTCATGGCTTTGATGTAATCAACATCTGTCAACAGAATGAATTTGCTTTTGTTTAATTTCAAGGGCTCTTGTCCTTCTACTTTGCCCAATCAGTTTCAACTTCTGCCTCAGGCATTTCCCTATGTTGTTCTTGGAGTTTTTTCCTTTTTTTTTCTTTTTTTTTTTCCTTTTTTTTCTTTTTTTTTTTTAGCAAATGCACAGGTTATTGCATGTGAAATGTGAGCTGCTCTTCTACTACACAGGTTACACAGAGCTGGAAAGAACCTTTAATCTTTCCCATCCTATTTTTGAAGCTTGGACATACCTTTGCAACAGGGGGTTACAAAGTCAGTGTTTTTATTAGATAGTTAGAGTTACAATTACAAGTAAAGGTCTTTCAAACCACAGCCATTATTTTGGATTGAAAAATGGGAACATTTGGTAATTAGCAGTAAAAAGCTGTGTATTCTTACCCAGTTGCCTTAGCTGGATTCCACATATTGTTACCCGCAGTAATTTTTAATACCTCATTTTAAACTTTAAAATCCTCAGAAGTTTCAGCAAAATCAATATTTGAACAAGAAGCTGAATTACGCTGGAGTATTAAAATCACCTGACAAGCCACATGAAAAATCTCGTGTTTTACCTCCAAATGAGTACATATTAAGAAAATCTCCACAGTCATTCTTTTTTCAGTCTAGAAAGAAAGACTAAATCACCTATTTTGAAAAGAGTTGTCAGAACAATGCTTTTGATGTTGTTAACTTTATCAAAAGCAAGTTGGTTTTATTTCCTAAATAGTTTGGGATGTTAATTCTTGTAATCCTAAATAATTCTGGTATTCTGCTTCTGTTGATACTATGACTAAATTATTTTAAAATATGTTATTTTATTTCTTGTCTCTTTTAAGATGTACCCTTGTATTTATTGTAGCCCAGAACTGTCATGAAGTTTATCCATTGGTAATATTTTTGTTATTTGCTCGGAAAATTGAAATCTTTCATAAATAAATACCCAAAAAATGGTTGCTAACAATCACATTTGATGAATCATGTAAATGAACAGGTTTTTGCACAGCTACCCCACACTTCGTTCACTGAAAACATAGCTTGATAAATTGCTGTAACTGTTAAACAAGAATCATTAGAAAAGGGCTTATGTGAGAGTTCATTTTCAACATCCTCCGTTAAAAATACTTCTTGACCGGAGGAAAATCACATTTAAATTACTAAAATCAACTTAATTAAGGGTCATTAATAGAGATACACATAAAAAACTCTCCACTCTATGAGTGAAATGGGAGCATTTCATTATATAGTATAACATGCATGAACAGATAACAATTAAAATAGCCCTAGAGTAAAAGGCTAATAAATATAGGGCACACTGTGCTGCAAAATCAGTCACTTAAAAATGCTCCCACCCATCATAATTCTTGAATGCCATATTCAGCCCCTCTGACTGACTCATTTAAAAGGAAAAAAAAAAAAAAGTCATTTCCACACAAGATAAATTCCTCTGGTAATTCCCAAGAGCTCGCAGCGCATGTTTATATCATTAATCCCGAGGGAGGTGTGGGAGGTGTGCTGAGGAAGCCAGCGGCTCCGGCAGGACACGCGTGCACACGGATTGCACAGTGGGGTTCTCTGGCGGCTCAGCAGAGCGGCCGCCCGTGATTTCTGTGCTCCGTGCACCCGAGCTGCTGGTGGGAGTCAGCAACGCTGCTGCTAATTCTCCGTAGTGCAGTGCAGTAAATATTCTCTTGCTCATGGCACATGGTGTAGCCTTGCTGGTGGGGTAGAGAGTAAACACACAGTGGGTCAACTCTGTATCCTGGTCGTGCTGCTCTGTTACCGGCCTGCCCAGCTTCACACGCCACGCTCTCCCGTGGCTGCAGTTTCTGCTGGAACGTGCATAAATGCCACGTTTATGAACTATCTGACAGTAATTCATATACACAGAAAGCTGAACAAAAAGGATGTGCTTGAGCACCGGTGTTGCAGAAGTAAATAAAGGCACTGAGAGAAGCTTTGATGGGTGTAAGGGGTGGGGAGGAGGGAATCTCTGAGCCAGACTTGGAGAATACAGATGGTTGTTCCTGTCTCAGGTGATTGATGATGTTGCTATATCGAATTAGCTGGGAATATGGGAGCTTAAAAAATAAAAGGAGCTGTGGAGGCATTAGAAGGCTTTCTTAAGGAAGGAAGTGTGTGGATGGAGTCCAGATTTTCATTATAAACCAGTAACTTCATTATATTCTAATGCCATTTTATTTAATTTTATTTTTACTTTGTAGGAGAATGTTTTCTCTTACCATTTTTTATATTTCAAATAAAGGTTTAGTTGTCCTGTGTTTATAATTCGTGTGATATTATTTAGGGATTGTACTTTAGTATGGTGATACTTATTTGCTTGTCTCATTTCATCTGTTCAAGCAGTAGATATTTTCGTATGCATCTGGTTTATAATGAGTAGTTAGTAGAATAACAACAGGCTACAGTACCTCATTATCCTGTTATTTTGTGACAACACTTGCAGTGTAACTTTGGGAGAACAGAGGTAAAAATTTTATTCCAAGTAATAAGGTATCCCTTCTGAATGTGAGCCAGTTGATAGAAATGCACCCATGAATATGGTTTAATGTATTTAAGAGTGTGTATTTGGGAGTGTGCATTGGGAATAATTGACAAGCACACTGCACCTTTCCTTCCCCAGTTAAATTGTGACACAGTAGACAGGGTGCCCAAGGAGCCTGCTGGGCATCAAGGAGAGCGTTTGAGATACGTGTCCATGTATTGATGTCCATGTGGATGTTAGCTGGCCACATCAGTGAGTGTGGTATTTCAATATATTTGTAGTACCTTTTGCTGTGGTAAGAGCAAGGTACTTCAACTGCACTTTGTAAAAGAGGCAACTAGGCTTACACTGTCAGAGTGATTGCTACTTCCAATGGCCCGAAAGTTGCTGCCTCAACAGATTCTGTGCTTCCAAATTCCAGAAATGAGTGCAAACCAGGTAGGGAGTCTGTAGGATGCTTTGGTTCTTTGAATGTGCTTATAATTGCAGGTTAGGTGACCTTTTCTTCTTTTTTTTGTATGTTTGGGTGTTTTTTGTTAATTGGACAATGATTTTTTTTTTTCCTGTGAGGGAGACTCTAGGAAAGTAGATTATGAGGCCGCTGTTTAAGTTCTGATTAATAGGCTACCAAACCAATTGAGCCCACTGTTAACTGGGCAGCTTTACTTCCTTGGAGACACTTTCTCCTGTTTTGAAGCAGGCGGCTTCCACTGGGGTACTTAGGTTATACTGAGAGCTTGAGGTGAACCTCATCCTTCAGCTCCACTTTGTTACTTACTAACAATTAAAAAAACACTGAAAAAACCGAAAAAAAACCCCCACCAGTGGAAATTTGCTTGAGTAAAAGTTTCTACACCTGAGTTTTAACCTTTCAGGTATTGGTACCTAAATGTAGCCCTGACCAGTGTGCAGAGACAGTCGGGAACACTTCTAACACAAACCCAGTGCAGCTATTTCATTCAGTCTGGGTTTGGGGCTCCAAAACAGTGCAGAACTCGAATCTTGTGTATGTCATGGAATACTGTAAAAGGGCTGTGTGTGAAAGATTGCACATGTGGAAGGATAATTTCTGCATCTGACCATGATAAATGCATTCAAAGGAAAGGAAGGAAGGTACAATAGGATAAAAACATGCAAGATACAAAAAAACTCTTCTGAAACAAAAAACATTTTTACATAGTTACAAAATATGCAGTAGATTAACTTCTTTATTTCTGTGATATAAAAATGTTTAGTTACTTCTGTTTAAACAAAAACTTTTTACTGAAGAATGATTATTCATCTGGATTACTTGCTACAAAATTGCTCTTGTATTTGTATACATAATGGCATTTTTCAGAAGCAGATCAACTGTTATGTTAAACTTATGTTTCAGAAAAAACCCTATGTTTAGATTGTAGAACGTTTGAGTGGTGGAAATACACCCTGTGTGTAATTGTAATGTAATTGGGCAGTGTCAGTAATCCTATTGAATTTCCTGGTTTTGATGCTAGCATTGTCTTTTGTGGTGCATTATTTTGGTTTTGATGTCTCTGAGAGCCTTTGGGCCTCAATGCCCTTTCTTTTACTTTTTTTCCTTTTTTCTTGTTTTTCTTTCCTTTTCCTTTTTTGAGGGGGCAAAATGTGTCATTGCCCGACAACTAAGTTTGAGCTATGAAATTTTCATCCCAAATTCCCGTGTGAATTAAATGGAAATCCAAATCAAATACTCCAAATAAATTACAAATTTTGATCCCTTCAATTACTTTTGGCCAAGATTAAAAATATCTCCTGAAGATTTTTCTGTTGCCCCCGGAACAAAATGAACCCCATTCTTTGTGTCTTGAGCAACAAGACAAAGAGAAACATTGCCTTTGTTATGCTCAAATCTGTGACCAATTCTGCAAAAATACAGCTGAAAATATTGGCTGAAATAACATTAAATCTCCTTTTTTTGTCTTCTCTTTTCTTACCATTGCCCCTTATTAACTGCTTTGCCAAGCCTTGAGCAGTGCAGCCGTGTAAATTGCTCCAAGCAGAGCCCAGTTAGAGCATCACTCCTGTCTGTAAAGTGTGGGGAATTTATCCACATTGCTTTTTAATGCATCAAACCAAAACAGATTTGGTGTTTTATAAAGCTTCAAAGTATTGTTTGGGAAGGTTTTTTGTTCTCATCTCTTCTCGTTCTTACTGCTCTTTCTTAAACAATACAAGATTTGAATTACCCTTGCCAACTACATGAGTTCCGTGTTGTGTTTTACATGGTGCCCTTCTTTTTGCATACTTTCCATTTTGTAATGTGGAAGTAGAAAAAAAGTGTTAATAATTTTTAATTTATCTGTTAACAGGTTCTGTGACTGGCTGCCACATAATCTTTTCTTCCTGCAATCGTAACTACCTGCACAGACACTCAAGCAATCATCAGCAAAGATGCTTCTTCTTTCAGGGACAAAGAAATACTGCTTATAGTATAGTTTGGCCAGCCATGGTTTCTCCAGCTCACCGAATTCCTAAGGTACTGCAATTCTGTTACGTAATCTGTTTTTCACTCAGTACAGAGTTTGATTGCAGTCATGATCAAGTGTATTTGTTGTCCAACAGCTGGGGGTTGGATCACTGTCCTGTTGCTTGGTCTGGTATTTGAAACAAGAGAGCTGGTGTTCAGCTGTCTACCATGTTAAACACAGTGATGTATTTAGTTATGAGGGAGTTCAAACCTGGGGCTTGTTCAGTTGTAGTAGTATAAATGTGAGTATTATAATTATCTGTCGACAATTCTGGTTCAGATTCTTGTTTGGAACAATTATAGATAGTCTGACTAGAAGTCAGTAGGAATCACTCGTGATCATCTGAGTCCCTTTCTGTATAAATCTCTAGCAAGCAAATTATAAAAATGTTTCTATTTTGCTGATGGTTTTTTTATTTGGTTATGTCAGAAAGAGAATGTACAATACCTGCTGGTAGCTGTCCCGCAACCCCACTGCACATTTTAAACTTGTCTTTTTTGTGCCTGAGTGTTCTTTTTCCTTGCAACGTATATTTTTATTTTTGTTTACTTTAGAGCCAAAAGGGACTTTTTCTTGCAAATGCAAATTTAACATGTGCTCCACTTCTGGTTTCCTTTTTTTTCCTTTTCTTTTTTTCCCCCCCTTTAATTACAGCATACAGATTAACTGTTTAGTATCTTTCCTTTAGCCAAAAGAAACCAAAGTACCCTTTCTAAACAGTGCTTCACAGGGTGTGTATTAGTACTTTTTACCTTTTTGTTTGTTTATTTGTTTTAGTATAGATTTCTTATGCCAAATATAGGGTATTTTACATGGGCTAGAAATGCTAAAAAGTTGTTTGATAGGAAAGCAGATAAGAATGGTGGATGTAGGACTCTCAGCCCTAAGAGGCTGTGGAAGCCCTGTGTGCAGGGAGAACAGAGGGTTACATGCTCTATATATTTTCAAAAGCTTTAAAATCGTAGAATTTACAAACTTTATTTTCTGTATTTAGACGCTTCCTTTGGGATAAAGAGGAAGAAATGTATTGTCATAATGAAAAGTTGTCTTTACAGCTCAGAATTCTCAGACTGTCTAAAAGTCAGTCCAACCCTATGAATTCTGAAAACCTGATGGCAAAGTTAGAGTATGCCAGAAATCACATTGAAATAACATAGTGGTTTTTAAGATGTTGGTGTGAAACTGTCCTCATAGACATTTGTATGTCGCTGCTTTGGGCCTCCCCCTTAACAGTTCTTAGAGGTCAGTAGGATCTTGTCTCAGCTAACAGGTAGGTGCCCTCCAAAGGGAAAGCGAGGATGATGTTGTGTATGGAGCTGGTAATGCAACAAATGGCATTGTTTGGGGGTTTTTTAATTAAGGCCCAAACTAGTGCAATAGGGTGTTGTTAAGGTTGATACGGCATTAATTTGAAAGAAATGGGAATCTGAAATTCTGCTGATGTAAGTTCACTAAAGATTCACTTTTTATCGGATTAGACATGAAATACCTGTAGGAGTAGCAATCATCTTCCTATTTAAAGTCTCAGTAGAGCTCATTAGTTGCCCCACTCTTTGTTACTCCTGCACCCTGTTGTTGTATGGTGATGTTGCATAGAGCCTAAATGCCTGCTTTGTTTTCTGCCTGCCAGCTTGACTCTGTATTTTGTGAAGTCAGTGCAAAACTCACCCTGTGGGCCAGCATGGCAGAAAGTCAGCCTGGCTGTCATGGGCAAAGGGACTTTTCCACAGCCAGAGAAACAGCCCAGGACCCTCCGAGAGAAAGTGCATTTCCATCTCTGTGCAAGACATTACTGTTCTTATTAACTTTCATGTTTATAAATGTCATGATGTGGATTTAAAATCCATGTTGTGGATTTAAAAAAATCAGGTATTAAATTTCACCTCATGCAAGGGCTGAGAAGTTCTTGTGTGGAAAAAATGAGGTTTATTACACTTCCCTGGACATAGCAAATTGGGATACCTTTGTGTAATGTTGTAGATGGACAAATTTGGGCACAGTATATGAACTAGATTAATATGTAAAAGCCTCTAAATTAAAATAAGTTAAATCCTAAGATTCTTAGTCAAAAAGCAATCTCATGGATTTCTTAATCGGAGTTTTGTCAGAATGAGAAACACGGGATTTGATCAGGTTTAATTTTGAAACTAATTCTGTATGTTCGTCCCATCACTTCCAGTGTTTAGATGCCTTTTGTAGAAAATGTCCCTCTTTGCAAAAGAAGAGTTTTTAAGTCTTTCTCCCAGTTTCCTAACTTGAGACTGTCTGTGCTGGAAGTCAGCTGCAGTATCTGTGGTTTCAGCTCGGGAAGGCTCACAGACTGTGTAAGTCAGTAGTAACAGGCAATGTTAAGTTCAAAAGGGCAGTGGAAGAAATACTGAGGCAGCCTTGAGGGTTTGCCCTGATGGCTTAGGAAGGTCGATACTACGACAGAAAGGGCAAGCTGCCATGAAGCAGGAGGCAGTATCTGAGAAAATGATCCCATTGTCATGCTCAGTTTTCTGATCTTCATTTTCAATCCTTTTTCTCCAAGCACATAAAGAAGCCAGACTATGTGACGACAGGCATTGTACCAGACTGGGGAGACGACATAGAAATTAAGAATGAAGATCAGATTCAAGGGCTTCGTCAAGCTTGTCAGTTGGCCCGTCATGTCCTGCTTCTGGCTGGAAAGGGCTTAAAGGTAACAATTACTGAAGTCCCATAACAGCTTGGATGTCTTTTATGCTTTCACTTATTTGGGTTTTGTTCCTAGGTTTTTTTTTTTTTCTTTTAACTTCCCTATAATGTGCATCCAACTTTAAGTTCAATCCTGAAAAAATAAGGATTTATTAACTTTTGATTCAGTTCATGGTATGTCTGTTAAATTATTTCTGTATTTTGGACCTATGTAGTGCTCAGTTGCTGGCTCAGGTGTAATATCTCTGTGTTTGTAATCTCCCTTTGTCCAGATTGTGTCAAATCATGTGAGTTTCTTCTAAGGCTCACACTACATGTTTTCCTTCCATTCCATGGCCCATCTTTCTCATATGTCATTCTTTCCAGCTCTGCATGTGTAGAAGCCCAAACTTTGTCTGCCTTCTCCATTCCTGTCCATCCTTCAGCCCTCACTGTCCTCTGGGATCCAATAATACTCGTAGAGCTGCTGTTGGAAAAAGCAGTTGCCAAATTCTACACAATTTTCCAGAGTGCATTGGTAATAAAGCCTCATGGTTCCCAGAAATGTTCCTACAGTATGCTTTTTGGGATATCTCCCAAGAAAAAATATAGAGGGAGGAGCCTACTACCAGGTTTTGCAGATGATGAAGGCTTTTTTAGCCTTGCCTTGGTATTTCGTGTAATAGCATATTGGATAAGGTGAAATGGGTTGAGTAGCTATGAGATGCAGAGATAGATGGGGACTGTAGGTCAATGCCATTGACTTAAAAGGGGATTTTTCTTTCAGCTATCATCACTCTTTTACAAAGGTTTAGTTCTGGAACTGCGATGGCCAATGAAAAACTGCCTGAAACTTTAATCTTACTTAGCTTTGTGCGTGTTTAACTTTTTAATGTTCAATTATTTCTCAGTACAGTAAAATTTACTCATCTAAAGTTAAGGGCACGTACATGTTTCTGAAGGGTCACGGTGCACTGTGTGCTTTGAATGAGAGCAGTTTTTCACGACTACTCTTCGGTTGTTATTGTGTGTAAATACACAGTTGTGCAGGATGGTGTAGTTTATGATGCAGTTCATAGTATGTGCCAAATCATGCATAATTACAAAATGCTGCACACACGTAATGAATGTTTTGGAGCAAAAAGGTGTATAAGGTAATAATTACATAACCAGGATCTGTGTACTGGGAGGGAGGTGGAGTTTGGAGTTGCAGTGCTGAGACCACTGCCCAGGTCACTCACAGACTGGTGGTGAGCTCTGTTTTTCACAAGTGTTTGTTCAAGACTCCCCTGACTGGGAGGATGCTCCAAACCCCTCCCTCACTGACAGTGAGCATCTTCTGCTTTCCAGCCTGTTGCTGCCCGTGGTCAATTTATACCCAGCTGTTCTTGTGCCAACACTGCTCGTTAATTTATACAGCTTCCTGCCTTTCCTTGAGTCTTCCCCTTCAGGCAGGAATAGAGCTGTGCACCACACTACACAAACCAAGCTCTTTCAGGCTATTCTCAGAAGCTAAACTCTACATTCCTATTTTACTTGAGGAGTCCCATCCCTCCATCTGTTCCTATTATCTTGCTGAACCCACCTTGCATGCAGTCCTCCAAACTGGCTCTTGCCTGTGCTTTAGCTAGTGGCAGTAAGATCCCCCAGTATAACAAGGGTACATTATAGTCCATAGATACAGAGAGATATAGTTTGATCGTGGTTTACCGTGGTTTACCATTACTGTCTGCAGGACTTCAAATTGCAATAGGGTATTATATATGATAGCTTTCCTGGTTTGAGTTACACATTTGGGAATAAAGCAGCAGATTCTATAACATGAAAATATTTTATTATATACCGTTGAATTGCCCTGCTCCGAATAAGGAATTAGGTGCACAGTTGGTGCCATCCCAAACTTGCCCAACTAACAAAAGTATCTTTAAAAGTAAAGCACATACTGTTAAAAGCAGAACTTGTCACAGGGTGTGAGCCATGCAGAGACCAGAGGTCTGTCTGCTGAGCATCTGAAAGCCACATCACATTGCTTGAGCATGGCAGCAGCAGACAGCAGCCAGTCGGGTACGTAGCAGTTCAGTTTGTCTGTGGGCTAAAGATGAAGATGTTTGAGCAAAGGCATGAGCAACAAACCTGTATTTATCCAGAACCAGCAGCTTCCATATCCAGTGCAGACAGTGTGCCAAGGCTGCAGCTTCCATCCCAGCACCGGGGCTGCAATGGCTGCTGCAAAGCAGGGGGCGTGTGCAGTAATCCCAAATCCTGGCCTTGAACCCACATTCATTGCTGTTCACCTGCCCGACAACGTTTCTGTGCTGAACAAAATTCAGCTGAGTAAACAGACCTGGTTTTATCCTCAGGACAGTACCCAAGTGCACTCTCCTGTATTCACGGGGCATGGCCACTCAGTGTTTCAATATATGACTGTCTCCTGCACCATAGCCTACCTGTATTCCACATGTTACTCCAAAATCACAGCCACTGTGATTTTTCCTTCAGTGTGCTAAGAATGGTACTCGTATCTGTACTAAGTATGATTTTCAAAGACTCAGAACTCATTCAAATCAAAATCAATTTACAGAGGAACCCTCAAAAGTACTTCTCAATGAGAGAGGTTTTCCTACCAAATTTCAAATTTCAGCTCTAACCATTGCAGAGACAGAGTTGATCCAAAAGAAAAGTGAGAATAATGTTATTTTAAGCATGTGCACTTTCCACTCCGTGGACACTCAGAAAATGGCTGAATGATTTATGAGAGGGGATTTTTTAAAAATATGTAAAATCTTGAGGAAAAGATGAATCTAGAAAATGTCAAGCATAAAAATGAAGATTTCTAAAAATGATGGGTCAGCGCTTGTAAATTCACTATGATCATCCAGACTATGGCAACTTTAAGTAAAATATCCTCAAAATTTGAAGCTAAATATTTAAATATTTTATAAAATTTAAGAATACCTGGAAAAAATTTCTTAAAATGCTTAAATACATTATGGTAAATGTACTGGGAATGTCCTGAGACTTAGTATCCTTTCTTTTACAAATAAAAAGGGAAAATAATATTATGTTTTAAGGGACTGAAAGCATTGAAACGAGACATTTCTATAGCAGGTACTGAAACGATGCCATGGGAAATTGGTGTCTTTGAGAAAGTAGATATGGAAAAAAGAACAGAAATGTAGACAGTATTTTAGGTTTTCTAGGAAGCTTTGAGTGCTCATTTCTACTGCATGCTTTATTTAAAACCTTCTTTTCTGAAAAAAAGTCCATATATCAATAAAATATATCAGACAGTACAGTGTTTTGTATCAAAGCAGCGTATTTGAAACACCCAGTATTTCACTGAAGCTTGGCTGCAATCACATTCAGTAAATATAAGAAACTCTCTTTGCTTTTTTAACAGGATGTTATGTTTGATATTTTAGGTTGGCATGACAACTGAAGAAATAGATTCCATTGTTCATCATGAAATAATCAGACGGAATGCTTACCCATCACCTCTGGGCTATGGAGGCTTTCCAAAATCTGTTTGTACATCTGTAAACAACGTGGTATGTCATGGTATTCCTGACAGGTATATCCTCAATAATGTACATTTTACAACTGGGAATTAAAATGTTAAACTGAAATTAATAAATTGTATTTAATACTGAACATACTTCAGCTTAACTGCATTGTAGATGCAGAACATGTTACCACATTATGCTGATAGCTGTTATAGAAATGTATGTGAAATAGAAAAAAAATATACTCTCTTGTTTTCCAGACACTTAAAGAAAAATAGCATATTGCATTTTGAGTTTGGTGGGGGGGGAAAGAAAACCAGTACAGTCTGATTTTTTTTTCATCCAGCAAAATAAGTATAGGCTAAGGAATAAATATATTTGAATTTATGTGGTTTTTTTTTTTTTTTTTGTATTTTCAATACATTCAGCTACTCACAAAGTAAAATATGAACCCTAGTGAGAGAAAAAGAATAAATATAATGGTAGATTTTTCAGGTGTTGATATGTTTTTCTGATAGTTGTTTCTCATTATTTTATATTCAGCTACACTTGTTCTCTAAGTAGTCAGAGCTGAACATTAAAAATGGTTATTCTGTTTGCTTCTGCCGTCCTCCATCACAAAATACCTACCCCTTGATTTTTTATGTATGTGTCATTAGGTGTTTATTCTTATATTCCCTTTGTTGGGAACTGTCTGTCACCATTTTTTTTTATCTGTTTATGTTTCAGTCGACCTCTTCAGGATGGAGATATTATCAACATTGATGTCACGGTGAGTAATTCATATAAAAAATAGTCTTTGATCAACTTTAGAATCACTAGAAGCAACAGGAAAAATAGTGGATTGGAGATGGGGGATGCACAGATGGATGTGCTGTTTACTTCTGAGCCAAGGCACAAGCAGCTGGTTTCCTTTTTTGTTTTTAACTGTGTGTTTATTCCAGCTAGACCCAGGCCTGACTTGAATTTAGGACTGGAATCAGATGCACTGAGATCAATGTTGGCCTAAGTGAAATGTCAACCCAATCCTGCTATGTGTCATGTTTTTGAGAAGGTGTAATTGTTATTGATCCACTGGGTAGTTAATGCAGAGCCCCACAGTACTGGGCAGCAGCTGAAGATAGATATGTATGAGATGAGCTAACATGAAGAAAGCCAGCATTTTTCCCTCACTCTGCCAAGATTGATCTTCCTCTTCCTGCTGATTTTGAGTGGGGCCTGACATTATCTTACTCTGTCATTAGAGGCTACATTGGCCTGTGTATGTCAGTCTATTTGGACAGCAACTCTTTTGCTAGCAGTGTTCCCTACATTTATTAAAATCCCCAAAGGTAGTGTTGTGTTCCATTTCTGGTATAAAAGCCCTGAACCTTTTGAGCAGAAACAGAAATAGCGTGATATAACCGTGACTTAATATTTCCAGGGAATCATCAATTATAGCTATTTAAATAAACACGGGCTGGGTTTTCCTAGGAGCAAGAAAGCACAGGAACTGGAAACCTAATTCTCATTTATGGAAAAAAAAAAAATTGTGTCTTGCAGAGCTTTTTTTTCTTTTTGCTGTGCATGTTTTTATTTTTCTGAAGTGCTGTTTATTTCTAATATGAACAGAGATGTTTTTGAATCCCACCATTATTTTGCAATAATATGTCACATACAAGGGAGTAGAATCTCATAAGAACAAGCTTTTTAAACCATTAAAGAAACTATTGGTAACTTGATACTATTTTTGTACTGGCAGAGTGAAGAAATCTTCAGCAGACCTACCTCTGAGCATGAGATTCAAGCATTCTAAAATATTTTTTCTATTAAAATTAGGGTCAATGACCTTTTTCCCATTATATACTCACATGTGATCCAGAACTGGGTTTGGTTTGGCTTGGGTTTTTGATCTTTTTAAATTCTTTTCCATCTCCATACTTTCTAATCGTAGAGTTTTGACTATCAGGTTTACACAGTGCAATCTAGCATTTTTGAACTTTATTTTTGGCCTTCGTTTTTACTTTGGTGAACGGGTGTCACTTTGCTCAGTTTATTAGACTAAATCAGTTTGTAACACCTAAGGATTTAAATCACATTTCTTCGTACCTCCTTAAGGTTCATTTTACTTTTTGTTCAGTCTGTCAGGATAATAATGATACCTTAGATTAAAAAAAAAGTGTAGACTTATATCACAAATACTTTCCATAAACTAAACGAAATGATAAACTAAATGAAATATTTTTGTATTAACATAGTGTGCATATCTTGTTCACTCTGCTTCACAAATGTCTGACTAAATGTTACTGGCCTTTTTAAGACACAGATTTATTTGCTTTTAATTTACTCTCATAAAGTAAAATAAATCTTGACATTTCTGTGAATGTGATGATTCCTGCTAGGGTTGGAATTGCTGGCTATCTTTGTAAGATTTTTTTTTTCATTTAAAACTGAACTGTGCTGTGTGTGATAATTGCTTAGTCCAAAACAGCTGAGTTAAAAATACTACTTTTCAGCATTATTAACTGATCTCTTAGCTTATTTTTAATGAGAAAAACTGGAACATTTCACAGCTGGGCAGAATAAAAATCAAAGTAAATATTGCACAACAAATTGTTTATAATTGTGTACAGGTTCTATAAAGTAATTAAATAATACTCAGGTTGTTAAGTGTAAATACCTAGCATTATGTACAAATTATCTGAACAAAAAAATCCATTTTAGCACAATTAAGATGGTAGCATTTCACTGAAGAAATACAAATTTTACAGGCTTGAAACACGTAGAGTTGAAAATGTGTTTTAGTATAGAGACAACAGTGTTATCCGTTACTGGATCCTCAGCACAGTGCAATTTTCAGCCTATTGTTACCAGGTTAATGTTTCTTACAACTTGGTCTTTCACTGTATTTTAAGGAAATAGTATGTTACAGTTGCTGTGGTTGTAGTTTATTAACATCAGAAATATGTAGTTGCAGTGGATGGGCAGCAGTAAATATTATTATTGGTTTTGTTGTTGGGGTTTTTTTGTTGTTGTTTGGTTTGGGGTTTTGTTTGGTTTCAGTTGGTGTTTTTTTTTTAATTCTCCTATGTTTTAAATCTGTGTTTGCTTTTCCAGGATGATGATGTTTGATGTTAGGTGTTTGTGTGTTTTACTTGCTAGAGCTAAAAACAAACTAGTTCAGTTTAAAGATGAACTATCTAGTTTAAAACCTGGCCAATGGGCATTAAATACAAAAATAAAAAAAAAGATTTTGTGGCAGTCTACACTGGCAGAGGAAGGCGTAGAACAGAGGATTGCAGCTGCTTTTTGCTGGAGTGGTGGCAACCCATTTGGCACTTGCTGGCACTCACCTTTCTTTGAAATACCCCTTGCTCCTAATGGCCTGCATTTTCTTTGCATTTCAGCCTGAGGACAAACCTGGCCTTGAGATAAACTGTCTGTAGCGTGGGTTTTTTGGGGTTGTGGGGTTTTTTTTAGTTTGGAATCGACCAAAAAGAATGTGAGTCTGTCTTTCACAAATAGTTTGCCAGTGGCAAAAGTTCAGTGGCTCGAGCTTGGTGAGTAATTAGTTGTAGAAGGATAGTTGCCCACAGTTTGGGGGGGGGGGGAAATGTTTTAGAAGATCAAAACTGTGCACTATTATAATTTCTCTTTTTGTGGGGAAATTTGGCTTGGTCTTACAATTATGGGCCTGCCTGCCATGGTGCAGAGCTGCGAACCCCATTTTAATGGTGTGTTCCAGAGCTCCATAGTGCATAGCCAGGATTTCTTGTGCTCAGCAGAGAATTTCAGGAGAGCTAACGATTAAAACCTATGAAATGTCAGAAGAAAAAAACAACGTGTAATTAATTCAACAGCGTGTTTCATTTTCAGAACATGAAGTTTTTCAGTGCCACGGCAGTACATTTATTCTCTCAAAATTCATCTCTGGAAATCAGAAATAAAATCCAATGTTAATGCCACATTGTAGCTTAAAAATGAGATTAAAGAAAACCTGCAGCAGCTGACAGTGGGTTTGGTCCATGCTTTCCATGGGCTTCACTCTGGCTGTTGGTAGCAGGGTATGGCTCTCACCTCAGAGCTCCAGCGGGGCTGCTCACTGCGGGCATACATCTCCCTGCCAGCCGCCAACAGTGCCCACGGCCAGCCCTGGGGCTCAGTGCCCTGCCCCTCTGGGGTGCAAGCAGGTCCCTGGCCACAGGGGCCAGGATGGGTGGGCACCTGACAGCCCCAAGGCCCCCTTCAGCCCATCCACGGCCCCCACCCATCTTCCTACAAACAGCCCAGTTATCCTTATGTCCTGTCGCTGAGCAGTGTCATTGTGTGGTGCACTGCTGGGCACTGATGCACAGCCTCTGCTTTTCTGGACTTTTTAATTTGCAACGTTGGCAACCTTTACGCACCTTGCAATCTTTCAGGCTTTTTTTTGTTTCCTTTGCAATGTTTTGCTTTTCCAGTCTTGCAAATATGGCTTACCTGTCTATCTGTTGCAATATATAGCTTGGTCCTAGAAAGAGTGGATTTAATTAAGAAGACGATCTGTTTCTGGATGCAAAATGAGAAAATGTCTTTACATTTCTGCATACGTTTAGGTGTATTACAATGGCTACCATGGTGACACTTCTGAAACCTTTTTGGTGGGCAATGTGGATAAATCTGGTGAAAAGTTAGTGGAGGTTGCCAGGAAATGCAGAGATGAAGCAATTGCAGCTTGCAGACCAGGGGCTCCCTTCTCTGTAATTGGAAACACAATCAGGTAAGCCTTATATTGACAAGTAAAAGGAGGGCTGGCAAGTGGGACAAAGGTTATTGGTGGTTTGGTATAAAGCTGATGACATGTTTTATGATTCAAAACCATCATTTCAGTCTGATATCAGTATGTGAACTGCCAAGCTGTAATGTTGTTCCTTGGGTAAGAGGTATTTTTTTTAAAGTGAATTACACTAGGGTCAGCAAAGACAACTGTAGAAAGAGACAAAGATATTCATAAAGTAGATTTAAATTAACAGATGTAATATGCAGTAGGCTTTTGTTTATTTTTTATTTGTGTGTGACACTACACCACATCTGTCTAAGACAGTTAGAAACCATTGTTTTCATTGAATGTTACAAAGGAATTAGTCAACATAAATAAGCTCTTTGTTTAAAAACTATGAAAATATTTAACTCAAGAGCTTCTGATCTTACAAAGAGCAGTGCCTGCTAACGTCACAGGGAAAAAAGAGCTGACGTTCAGAGATTTTTCCCTATTTTGCATCTTTTCTAGCTTTCACATAAATGCAGTCATGACTCTTCCTCTGCTGATGGCTTTAAATAAAAATGCGTCTTAGTTTTTTGGAGGTACCTATGGATTATTTTTAAATATTTGCCAAAAAAAGAAACAGACATATATCATATACATTTCATTAAGCAATACTCTTCGGACTGCTAATGGTCCCAACAAGCTATTGAATTCGTTCTGATTACTTAAAAGCTGCAAGTCTTAGTCACCTTGAAAGGATGCTGCTTTTTTTTTTCTTTGTAAATCTTCAAATACTTTAAGAAAAAAAGAGAACAGCAAAATATCAGTTAGACATATTTATAGCTTTAAAAATATTGTAACAGAGTCTGAATCAAACTTTAGTAAAACCTCTTTGGGTTATATCTGAGAAGCTTTTATTGAAGACTTTGTATAAAATTGTGTTTTTGACAGTTTTAAATTATAGGCTAACTAGCCCGGAGAAAAAGGATAGTGTCTTTCTGTTCTTTCATAGGAAATGTTGAATCAGACCCCTACTGGGAAAAGAAATTTAATGCATATCTCACTATCTTACAGTCCATGAATATAATAGAAGTGAATTCAAAATGTAGTTTTATTTTTGCAAATGGGATGAGTCGATAGATGCACCTCATATTTTTGAACACCTAGGGTTCAACAAATTTACTGGTGGTGCTCTTGCATTTTAACAAAATTTATTCTTGAGTAGAAGGGGGCACAGAACAGTGGATTCTTATTCAAGCATTCTATCGAGCTCTGCATTCATGGCTGTGTCTAAAGGGCATGTCAGCCTTTGATTCTCTCTGAGAGGTAATTATCCTTTTCCTGTCACGGAACAACAAATGATAGCTAACTACAGAGGCACATTTGCAGTAGTCACATTCATCAACTGCAGAAAAAAAAATTCAATTTAATTGTGCAACACAGCTGCACATAGGCTTTTTGAGCATTTCTGTTGTTCTCCCTGCCTTGCTATTCCTCCCTCCAGATCTATTTTTTAAACTTTTTTTTCTGGTTATTTTTTCCCCCTTTTTTGTCTCTTCTTCCATTTTTACTCTCTGTACTTTCTTGTTAAAGTAATTTTCTTTTGTGGCTCTCATTCTTTTTTCCCCATTGAAGGCTATGAATGTAGAAAATTATCACAATTACTCATATAATTGAGCCTCTTTGTAGCAAGTGCAACTCCAGTAGCCTTTCTCCATCATGAAAATGGTTTCATTATAGGGTTTTTCATATTCTCTGACACCATCTACACAGAGGAACAGGCGTGCAGATGAGATGTACTAGGAACAGGGTAGATCAGTAAGGTCACAGTAGGAATAATTAGCTCTGCTATGGAAAGAGCATCTAGGCCTTTTACTGCTACATAAATGTACTGTCCATGGCTTTTAGTCACAAAAAAACTTACTAACAAATGGAGCTCCCGCCTACTACTTTGAAAAAAAGATTTGTATCAACACTACAATTTTCCATCATTAAGACTAATAACACAGAGCCTAGTATACATCAAGGGGAATAAAAAGAAAAATCTCACATTCAAGTGGCGGCTGGGTGCTGACCTTTGTTCCCTTTTTTTGTGTTCAACTTAACTCTTTACAAAAAAGAGCCACACGCCACACCAACATGCAGGTGAACTCCAGCTAGTGCTAGCAAAGCATGGCATTCAGTTGGAAAATCTGATAAATCTCCATGCAGGATAATGCATTTCGTTACAGATTCACTACATTAATCCGAGCTGTTTTTAAAAAAAAAAAAAAAAAAGGAAGAAGAAGAAAAAGAACAGAGTTGAATGTGACATTGGATTTTTGCTGTGTTGGTACAGAGGTCAGTTTACTTGCAAAATGTAAATATATAGTCAGTGTCCCCTTTGCAAAGCAGATTAATTGAAGCTAATAGCTGTTCAAAACTGCATATGAAATAGCAGGTCATTATTTCTTAAGATTTTACTGTGTTGACGATTTGAATGTGCTGATTTGTTTAGAACTACTTTAACACTGCCTCTGCTGAAAGATCACCTTGGCTTGGTGAAGCCGTGTTTCAAGTTATTTGTCATTTGACATTTGCTTGCAGACAGACATATAATACATACATATATATATATATACATCAAAACTTCAAGTTTCACAAGAGTTAGGTATCATAAATGCCTGAGAACAAGCACCCTACAAGCTGAAAACATTTAGGTCCATCAGAATGGAAATGTGTCTAGGTTTCTTTCATCTGATTTTTTATAAAGGTACTCAACTCATATGCAGAATGCATCTTAGGCACAAATAATCAGAATATTTCCTTTCTACAGTAGGTTTCAGAATAATTATATCTTGGGTTAAGTTTGCAGTCAATATTCTAACATAGTCTTTGTTATGGAAGCTCAGTGGCTGACACTGAGTATTTCATTGACAGCAGTTCATTCTCCCAGCAGCTACAAGTTGCAAATAAAAGATTGCATGCATTTGTGAGTTACTTTGCTTAGAAAAATTTGGGTCTTTGCTAACCTCTTTCTATTGAAAGACATATCAAAACTATTGGCCAGTTCCAGTGTAAATGGAATTGGGCCCTATGGTCCGTTTTCTTCTACCATTTCTGACATTTTCAGACAAAAATAAATCTAATTTGAAATCTGCTTTTTAGACAGTGAGTCTAGGTGCATGAAAGTGTTGTGAGTGTAGAGAGCTAAAAAACGTAAATGTGATGTTGTTAAATAAACCGAGTTTCAACTCCTACCAAAAAAATAATAGTGATGAAAGTATTAATAAATGGTTTAAAATGTTTAACTCGTAAGTATATGTTTTGATATTAATTTAGAACAATATTAAGCAGATTTTTTTTTAAATCTGTTTCTATCAGATTATGCACATTTAAACAATAAGTGGCTCAGGCAAAATAAGTCATTTTAATGTCATCTGTGATAGATTTTCCTTGACAGCTACTGTAAATTACAATTACACTGCTTCTCTCTGCACTTGAAAGTAAGCATTGCAATAAATTATCTTTTATTTCAATCCATCATGTCTGCTTTCAGAAACAGAGAACCTCAAATAAAAGTTCAGCACTATTGTAAGAAAAATACAGTAATTTGTATTCCAGTTTGAAACTAAAACGTACCTTTCTTTCAAAAAACAATCGTTGGCTTTCAAAAATATTACTAATTATACCTCAACATTTATTGTCATTATAGGGAATCCCTGAACTTGTGCATTCCCTCAGTCTGGGATTACTATTTCAGAAAAAAATGCTTATATGTTTTCCCTGTAGAATTTTGTAATTTCTCAAATTAGATACTATGGTACTATTCAAACTAGGTATTTTTATCACAAATAAATATAGTTTAGGCTGATCCTGGTTTCAATACTTTAAAAAAAAACCCAAAAAACAAGTATGCCATTCAGTGGCCATTTTGCTAATAATATACCTAAGACAAACATGATTACTTCTAATTTGAAAAAAAAGCAAACAAACTCCCTGCATAAGAACACAGTTATCATGAGGCTGTTAGCAGTTTCGGTGTTTCTCAAGTATGTTCACTGCCAAGAAGTGTAAGACAGATTTGTTTAACAACTTCAGCCACTCATGTCATNCTGTAAATTACAATTACACTGCTTCTCTCTGCACTTGAAAGTAAGCATTGCAATAAATTATCTTTTATTTCAATCCATCATGTCTGCTTTCAGAAACAGAGAACCTCAAATAAAAGTTCAGCACTATTGTAAGAAAAATACAGTAATTTGTATTCCAGTTTGAAACTAAAACGTACCTTTCTTTCAAAAAACAATCGTTGGCTTTCAAAAATATTACTAATTATACCTCAACATTTATTGTCATTATAGGGAATCCCTGAACTTGTGCATTCCCTCAGTCTGGGATTACTATTTCAGAAAAAAATGCTTATATGTTTTCCCTGTAGAATTTTGTAATTTCTCAAATTAGATACTATGGTACTATTCAAACTAGGTATTTTTATCACAAATAAATATAGTTTAGGCTGATCCTGGTTTCAATACTTTAAAAAAAAACCCAAAAAACAAGTATGCCATTCAGTGGCCATTTTGCTAATAATATACCTAAGACAAACATGATTACTTCTAATTTGAAAAAAAAGCAAACAAACTCCCTGCATAAGAACACAGTTATCATGAGGCTGTTAGCAGTTTCGGTGTTTCTCAAGTATGTTCACTGCCAAGAAGTGTAAGACAGATTTGTTTAACAACTTCAGCCACTCATGTCATGCTGCTCTGCAGGACTGTTTTTGATAAAGTTTCATCCCTGGTAAGAGAAGCTGACACTGTGGGAGAAGCATCCCTGGCTAAGAATCAGTTCACCATCCTTGGTAGCAAAGCAATCTGTGCCATCTTGTCGAGTCAGTTAAATTCTTTCTTCCCTTCTGTGCCACCACAGAGCCCAGAGAAGCAGTTGGTATCAATTCTGAAAATGGGATTGTTTCACTTTTTTTGCTTCAGTAAGTGCTAAGAATACTAGACCAGACCTACCTTGAGGAAAAAGTGACAAAATCTGGTAAAAAGAAAAGAAAACGCTCCTCTAGATGCTCCTAGAGGGTATCTGCACAGGACAGCCCCCTAAGGAAATTCTTTCAAGCTGCTTTTCAGCTTCTTAACAGGAAGGATTTATCACCCCACAGCTCGTTTCAGGGGAAGCTTGAGTATCAGGGAAAGCTTTCTAGAGAGTCAGTCCTGCCTGTTCCTGCTTTGTGGCAATTTCCCTGTTAGGCTGCTGTCAGGACAGCAGTGCATGTCTCCACACTTATCCCTCCTTTCAGAGAATTAGCTGTTGTCTGGCAACATGGGAAGAGGCTGCTCAGATGGCAGCTGACACCCATCTCTCCTGTCTCCCCTCTCCGATGCATGATACCAGCATATGATGGGCTCTGACAGTGGCTTCAGGAGGGCAGCTTGGCCCTCAGTGATGTTCCTTTACCAGCTGGGTCACTGCCAATCCATCCCAGTGCCAGGCACTCAGCCTGGCTTTGCCATCAGCAAAAGAAAAGCAGCACTGCAGCTACTCTTGACTCCACAGCCACTGGGATGGAACACATGGCAGCAAAACATAAAGTCAAGTACTGGGCTCACTAAATAATTATGCTTTTAATCCTGCCCAATTCACTTCTGCCCAAATATGCAACAAAGATTACTGCGTGTGATGATAAATGTTGTCAGTGGGTATTTTTAACAATGATTGTTCTGAAGAACCCTTCTTTTTTCTCTTGATGCTGTCTTGTGAGGTGTGCCTCTGCTGCCCCAGCATTTGCTCTGGAAATGATTTGCTGGGATGTGCCCCATGGACAAGGGGAACTGGCAGACTGGCACATCCTTTCCCACAGCAGATGCCAGGCAGCCCAGCTCAGCCATGCCAACCTCTGCCTCCTGCCTTCACTGCTTTCCCACTTGCAATCAGGGCTCCTCCAGCTTTCTAAGCTTATGCTGCCTGTCTGCGAGAACCATCTGATGAAGCTGAGGCTGCAGTCTTGTGAGATTGTTTCATGGGAAAGCTGCAAAGAAAGGCCA
Source organism: Mystacornis crossleyi (assembly GCA_013400655.1). NCBI lineage: Eukaryota > Metazoa > Chordata > Aves > Passeriformes > Timaliidae > Mystacornis > Mystacornis crossleyi. The sequence goes on along the minus strand of VYZQ01015246.1, from coordinate 4,900 downwards.
CCACTAACAGGTCCTGAGCTGGGCAGTGAGACAGTGAAACCAAAATGTTGAGCTGTTGTCAGCAAAAAATGGTAAATGTGTGCAAAAATGCTCCACTCCCTGGCATCTTGATTGTTTAATCAGATTCCACAGCCTGGGAACCCTGGAGTCTGGAGAGGCTAACCAAGACCAGTAGTTCAATTCACTCTTCTCAGAGCTGTTTCAAAGTTACAGCCAGCATGTGTACGTTTACAGGATTACCTTTGCAAGTTGTAGCTAGGATCAGCAGCTTTGGTTTTTTATGAAAACTGGGTGTTTTAGTGTAACTCCACAAGGATGTAAGAGCTCACTAGGATTTATTAAATACTACAAAGTAAAGCTCATAGTTGTGGAAAGAAAGGCCTCACAGGACCTTCTGAAGCACATGTAAATACTAAAGCCAGATTGAAAGTAGCTGAGTTTCATACTGCAGCTTATTTTCTCCACAGTTTTTCTGTGTGTCACTTCAGGTCTGTTGACCATGTTACATTTTATGTAAAAAATACCAAGGCTCTGTATGTAGACAAGAGGGAAGAAGGAGGGGCACGGTGTCTGTCAGTGTAGATGTCAAAGCCCTGTGAGCTCCAGGATCTCCTGCAGGATCCCCTATTTTGATCACAGACAGTAACCACTGAAGTACTGATGCCAACAGTTGTTTTCAAGCTGTTTGGCAAGAAAGTGGTAGAATTCAGCATTGAAATGCATAGGAACCATTTCTTTGACTGCATGAGGACAGGATACTGTTGTAACACTGCCTTCTGTGTGCCCCGGTGCTTGTGCCCTTGGTGCCCAGCATGCAGCTCCTGCTGCTACTGCCACCTTCCTTGGCAGCAGCTGGATGCTGAGGCTGGAGCTTCCCCTGCTCACTGGAAAGGATGTGGCCGTGGTGCTCAGAAGAATAGCTGCACAGAGAAAAACTATTTCTGTCTTGCTACATAACATGGATTTTTCTGGAAGAAAAGAATCTTGTAGTAATGCAAAAAATGACCATGCTCTGTCAGTGGTCAGGGATGCCATGTAAGGATATCAGCAAAGCTGAACAGTTAGTGTGATTGTTTATGATTTTGCAAAAAGACTGGCAGAAGAAGATGAAAGAAAACCTTATCACATGTTGCATGGATGGCTTCTCCCATCTCTCTTCAGAGAATCACTTCACTCATATGGGAATCATTGTCTGCATTGCTCTGGGCTTGGTCACTGGAGATCTTGGATTTTGTGTATGTTTCTGAGGAATCTGGCTTTCTAACTCATCACCATTCCCTGTACTTCTTGCTTGGCCTTCAGCAGCATCATAGCCAGCAGGCCCAGTCTCTGACCCAGTTGTGGGGGACATGACAGAAAGGCAGGGGAGAAAGTATTTTCCGTTTCTAGTAGGACTTCTCATTGCATAACCCTTCATGATTTTTTTCAAAATAATTGATGTATAAAGGTTATGTATATATAAATTATTTATAAAGCCCGGACTTTGAGTGCAAACAAATGAAGCCCCAATTTCTAGCTTTATCAGTAATCCTCTTTACCAGTACTTTGGAGTTTGGGGGTAGCTAAACCTGAAATTTCCATTCTTCTCCAAAATTAATGAAGAAATGTGATGAGTCTTTATATCAGAGCAATGAGTAGGTAAAAGGTAATATACAAATCCTGTTAAAACATGCTCTAAGGTCTCAACACTGCAGCCTTATTAACCAACTCTATTCTCTCATTGCCATTTCACTGTGGTGGAGCAGCATGTCCCTCAACTGAGTGGCATTAAATTCTGGGACGATGACCCGTGGGCACTGGAGCCAGCACTGCAGAGTCTGTGGAGCCTGGTGTGCAAAGGGGATTACTTTGTACAGCAATCTGAGGCCACTTTGCACCTGAATAAAAGCTACCCCATGGGGTTTAACAGACTTTAATTTCTGCTACAGCTTTACCTTTAGTTGAGTTTCTTAACTTTTTCAGTTTTCCACCTGTAGTGAAACTGTGAGAGAGCATTTTCTAAAATGTAAATACAGACAAACCTGAAGTTCTTCAGTGCCTACCTTCATTCAGAATAAGCAAATGAAGCTTTTAATGTTATAGGTGAAATCTCTTCAGGCTAAGTGCCTTCCTGTCTTGCTCCTGTTTGATTTTAGAAATACAGTGGGGGTGATATGCAGGGACAAGGGTAACTTTCTTGTCACTTCTAATCCATTTCCAGATCTTCCCGAATCCTTGCACTCTTCTGGTTTGGATATGGGCAGGCCTCCTGGCTGAGCTGCCTCAAATCGCTCTGTCCACCACTGCCTCCACCACTGCTTAAGTACAGGGAGAGCCTGAAAGTGAAGCCTGCAGACATGGGGTGGGCCAGCAGCCAGAGGATACCCCATGGATCTCCAGGTCCTCCAGTTTTGGGCAACTGGGATAGGAATTTGCTTTCCTAGCATGGATAGGGATCAGTGCCCAGCCATGGTCCTGCAGGCAATTCTCAGAGATGCTTCTCCCGCAGGCAGGCCATGAAAGGCAGGGCAGATCTCACAGGCAGACCTGAAACACTGTAATTGTTATGATTTGGGTTTGCCTCTGTGGCGATAGGTTCATCAGAAATACATTGTTATTTAGCCTGAACATATTTGCTGGACTTTCAATACATTTTTATACTAAATGTTTGAAGTATGATGAAAGTGAAGTAGTAGGTCTCTTAACTCTCCCTGTTGGCAGCAGGAGCCTCTTCTCCTGCAGGAAACCCAGTGCAGGCCCCTGGGTATGCAGCCCAGCACAGGCTCTGCATTTACAGAGAACTTGGTAGAGGTTGCAGTTTGATGGTGTGCTGGGGCCTTGGCTGCCCAACTTGGCAACTTTAGCTGTGCCACCTTAAAATGAGTTCCCAGTGAGCCTGAAAAGGTTACCCTCCATCAAGCAGAGAGAAAACTCACTGCCATTTTACTTAGCCAGCAGGGCTGGCACGGGAGCTACCAGCCTCTACTGGCAGGCATGTTAACTCTGACACCTAACAATGGCTCACCCATGCTCCCTTCAATCACCGTTCCGCAGCGGTCGCGAAGTGGTGACCCAGTGCCGGTAGCAGCGCGGTAGCCGGGGCTGGGGCCGTCTAGCGGGGCTGGTGGTCGAGACACGCACCCTGACAGGTCCTCTTTGCCCCCGCAGCTCCGTGGCGTGGCAAGGTGGCTTCCAGGTCTGCCCCTTCTTCGTCGGCCACGGCATCGGGTCGTACTTTCACGGGCACCCCGAGGTGTGGCACCACGGTAAGTGGCCCCCGCCGGCCGCGCCCGTCTCCCCCCACTCCGCTCCGCTCCGCTCCGCCCGGGTGGTGAGAAGGCTCCGGGGAGGGGGAGAGGGAGAGGGAGGGCGGTAAAGCGAACAGAGCCCCCCCACACACACACCCCCACTCACGCTGCCGGTCCGGCGGGGCGGGGGGTTGCCGGTGGAGAGATTAAATCGCTGGGAAGCTGGAGGGCATCCCCGGCCTCGTTTTGTGAGAGTCGCGCGGCTATTTTTGAGGACAAGTCGCTCGGTAACGGAGTTGTCGGGGCAGCTGAGCGCCGCGGACCGCCTCCCCCGCCCGCTCCGGGCGGCAGCCGCCGTGTCCCGCGCCTCCGCATCCCGCCCGCGCCCGAACCGTGCCGGCAAAGTTTGTCACGGGGCAAAGAAAAATCTCTGCTGAAACATTAAAGCCCCCGGGCTGGATGGAGCCGCCGTCGGGGTGGTCCCGCTGCGGCCGGGGTGGGATCGCCTTCGGCGGGTACTCCGGCTCATAACGGGGCTCGGATGCACAGTACCTGCGAGCTAAAAAGGGGTTTAAACAAAGGGCTGGTTGCGTTCTCCTAAAAAAAAAAAAAAGGACCACAGATGCATAAAAGCGTTTTTTTCCTTTTGTAGCCAATGACAGTGATTTGTTAATGGAAGAGGGAATGGCGTTCACAATAGGTTAGTAACTCTCTGCTATGGTTTTCTGTTAAAAAGCACACACGGAGCAGCCCAGATATGTAACATTTCTTTATTGGGATATAGAAGTAGCCGTGCAGACGGGGGGACGTTGGTGAGATTGACCTCTTTGGAAACAGATTAAAATATCATTTTAAAAATGCATCAGAAACAATTTGGGTGAAATAGTTTTCAGATTACAAGATTGAAAGAATGAAATGTTAATTATAAATTTTACTAATATCTAACTCGTATTTTTGGCAAGACTCTGCCAGCACACTTGATTTTAGGAGGGTGAGAAGGATGCAACCGTGTCCCCGAAGCCGAGCAGCCTGGTGGCACTTACTCATTCGCTGCCTGCCAGAGCTGCTGTTGGGTTTGGGGACTGCGGCAGCGATAACCAGCCCGAGCCTCGCCCTGCAGACTGATCGTGCTCTCTTCCAGTCGTGGAGAACTGCTGGGGGAAAGCCCTCTTTCTCACTGTGTGGCTAAATGGCGCGGCAATTATGGGGAAATAAGAAAATTGTTGTTTTGCTGATTTAATGAACATTTTAAGCCTGTTTTAAAAATTCAAATATTTAAAACTATCTGTTGTTTATAAATGCGGTTGGTGCTTTGGTTATTATCCACGGGGTCTTAATTAAAGCTTGATTAAAATTCCCTGCTTTTACAAAAGAGGAATGGGCACCTTCCTACCTTGCTATTTTGTCTTCCTTTTTAGTTCACATTTTAGTGTGGCAAGAGGGTGCCAACCCAGGGAGATGGGACGTGTGTGGGGGAGCTACCTGCTGGGATACCCCACCTTTCTTGCTTGTTTCACAATCCACATTGGAGTGCAACTAACTTTAGAACACATTTTGGTTTTCTTTCTGCAGAGCCAATAATAATGGAAGGATCCCCCAAATTTAAGATTCTGGAGGATAAATGGACTGCAATTTCTGTAGACAATAAAAGGTGCCTGATTTTTTTTTTTTTT
>VYZQ01015244.1:0-12768 GCA_013400655.1 Mystacornis crossleyi | reverse complement strand
AATCATTCTGTGATGCTGTGATTTGAAATAGTGGCTTTTTTGTAGGGGGTCTTTTCCTGTGACTTTCATGGCTGTTTTGCTATTACATACCTAGCAAGCTCATTAGAGAACTGAAGCAAAGCACCTGTAAGTCTTCAGATATCTGTCCATCCACTCATGGGCTCTGTCTTTTTGATCTTAATCTCCATCATTTCCCTCACAGACACTTTCTTAACCCTGGGAGCTACACAGTGAGTGCCCGTCCACCCCACACTGACTCCAGCCCTCCTTCCAGAGTGACCAAACTCCACCAAGAGCAAGAAAACACCTGTAAACAGACCAAACCACCCCAAACTCCCCCCAAACACAGAGGGCAGAGGTGATGCAGAAAAAGCAGAGGTGATGGGAAACCCCCAGCCCACATTTTGATGGGCACACATCTGGAGGGCATTAACATCTGGAGGGCAGCAGCATTGCTGAGAGCATGACACTATCTTCCTCCCAGACCAAGCACATCCTCCATGGCAATCCCAGTCCTGTATCATCTTCATCTGGTTCCTTGGGAAACCAAGGGCTTGTTCCTTGCTCCAGAAGATAGATGGTGGGCTCCAAAGATGCATATTGGTCCTCCCAGCACTGTAAACAAGCTTTTGGGTGTTGTGGTTGTTGAAGAGATGCTTTTCTCTCTGGAGTTGAGCAGGGATGAGGAGGAGGAGAAGGAAGAGGAATGTAGGTCACTTCTTCAGCACGTGATGCGGATATCAGGCAGAAAATACAGTTGCTTCCCCACTGAAGAAAAAGCTTACCGCAGCTCAGAGCTTTCCACCTTCACTCAAACCACAAGAAGTCATATAAGAAGTCACAGGTCAAAGGCAGCCCTGGGAGCTGCCTGCTCCACACAGCCAGATTTGCTCCTGCACTGCTGTGCCCTCATTAATCAGCTCATTAGGGAATGAGGGGAGGTGCTGCGTCTTGTGAATCAGAGAGGCAGTTTGGGGATAAAATAGGACTTTTATTAGTGAAAGAAGAATGAGAGATGGGTGCGGAACTGCAAAAGCACTTAAATATATTGGTATTATTTAAATATAAATTTCTGGGGATTTCCTAAAACTTTATTTCCCATTTGGAACCAGGGAATATCAAGGACCAATTTCTGTTTGGGTATAAGGTGCCACATTAAAACATGTTTTGGAAATAGGGAAGGTTCTAAAATGGACCAAGTGCTTTTTAGAAACATAAGGAGGAGAGTTATAATAATAAGAATATGACAGAAGCATCAGCTATTGATCATACTCTCTCCACTGCATGCAGCAAATCGTGTTTAATTCTATTAATCTCATTAAACTTATTAATTAAGTTATCAGTTCATTAATTAAAGCAATAATGGGTGGGATCCCCAGGTGAGGGGCATCAGAGTGGGCTGAGGAGTTCTGGTAGGAGTGGGCAGAGGTGCTGAGCAGTGCAGGTACAGGAACTGGCTTTATTACAGCTCGTTTACATCCACTAGCATTTTTTCTCACACGTTCTGATACAACCTGCAGCATAAATACGGGTCTTACCTGCGTTTGCAGCATGGTCCTGGACTCATAAACCAGAGCATAGAGCAGTGTGTTGTGAAGAAGGTGGAGCAGACGTGGGGGTAGGAGTGGGAACGTGGCTGCCATCGCCTCTTGAGTTTATTGCAGTTTCTAAATATGCACAGATCTCATGCAAAGCGCTAAGCCAAAACACCTGTGGTGCTGGATCTGGGGGTATTGGAAATGAGGGGTAATCCCTGAGAGAAGGCACAAGCCCAGAACGAATTTGTGCTGTGCAGAAGCCATAGCAAGTGCGCAAAAACACATTTGGGTTTCACTTTGACAGTTCCTCCTGGGTTTCTTCTTAGGAGCACTGGAGTGGGAAGAGGGGAAAGGAAGGGGACATCCTCATAGATAAACACGAGTAGTCCCTTTGCAGCCTTTTTCAGTTCATCTCCTCCTGGAATGGGCTGAGCCAGCAGCACCATGGCTCTTACCAGATGTGGTCACCTGGGAGGCAGCAGCCATCCCCAGCACCCAGTCCAGCCACAAAAACCCGGCACAACACGTTCAGTTTTCTGGAGCACAGGTAACGGCCTTTCCTTTGATTTCCTAGGGGAAAAAGAAGAGACGAACACGGGAAAAACAGCAAGATTCTAACTCAGGTAAGTGCGTGCAACCTGGCAGCTGTCCCTGCTTTCCTGCTCAGATGGGGGAATGTGAAGCAGTTGTTGTGTTTTATTGTGTTTTCTTTTACTCTCCTGAGCTTAACTAGAGAAATACACATTCATTATTTTTTTAAGACATGGTAAATTAACCTTCCTGTGACTTTTTAATAGATGTGTTTGATTTAGAACATGGGTAGTGTGTGAAAACCAAAAATATTAGGATTTGGCAAGTGTATAATAACTTCATATGAGCTATCACTAAACTTAATCTATTGAAAACATTCAGGATGAATGTCCCCATCAGACCTGCAGATGTTACTAACTAAACTAAACTCCTCTCAAATGCATCCATGTTGTGTGTGGGATGAAATGCAGTGGCAGGACTGAAGATCATTCATGGGACTACCCCAAGTTTGGTTGTCATGTCAGAGTAATGACGAGTTGAAGCAAAGTCATACTAAACCCCAGTACCAGCTGCATCCCTGTACTACCCTGCTGATTAGAAAAGGTCCTTTCCACAGATTTCAGCTGGTCACAGACACATTCCCATCATCCAAGGCTCTTCATGTGCTGATTTCTGAAGTATTTCTGCCATATCAGGAATAAATATTAACTGCACCAATAAACATTCATTATAAAGGGAATCATTATCAAGAACTGTGTTCCAGTAATACGTACAGTTTAATTAACACTGTTGATCTCATTCAGTGCCGAGTCTGATAAGAGGAATACAAGCTTTTAGGCCTTTATGTAGAGTGCATTATATATTTTTATATATCCATATATATGTCTTGTCTGTGTGATACAAAAATGATCATTTCTCCTGTTACAGATTGAAAACCAACTACTGGTTGTACACAACGAGACATTAATGGTGATTGAAAGAGGGAGGCTGAATCCAGCACAGAAATGTGCTGTTCAAATCTCATTTACAACACTAGAAAAAAAACATAATGTGACTGAAAGCAAACAGGGCTTCACCCTAATGAGTCCTGTAATTATACAGTAAAACAGCAATGTTTTAGGAAAGGCCATGGAGAACAGCTTTTCCATTAAAAGTGGAGGTGTTATGATGGAGGGCAGAGCGGAATATACCCTGGGCCTAGGTCTCCTTCGTGCTAACTCTGCTTTCAGCCTGCTTCTGCAACGTTTCCTCCTCTTTTCTCCGTGCGCAGTCCAACCTCGCTGGCAGTGCGGCGCGTAGTCACTACTGGAAAGGCAGGGAGCAGGTAAGGATGCAGACACAGGAGTCAGGCATCGTCTCTGGGATTTGGCAGCTTTTCCAGACTTAAGAAATTTGAAGAGCTGTGAATTTCCCCGTAATTGCCCACGTTTCTCAAAGCTGTTTACCAAATCACCTCCAGCTGCCAGCAGTGATCACTGATATTTGCCTAACGATCACATTTTTCCAGGTGGTGCCAGCACCATTCGGTAGCGAAAAATGATGTCTGTTAGTCGTGTGTTAAAGTGGCTAAAATGATGTTGCCTCTTTTCTTCCTGGTCCTTCTCCTCCTCTTTGTGCCTCTGCCTTGCCCATTCTCCGCCGCGCATGCTTCTGTGTTCAGATCCTGCCTCTCCTAAGAAATGCAGAGCTCGCTTTGGCCTCAACCAACAAACGGACTGGTGCGGCCCGTGCAGGTGTGTATCGGCATCTCCTCGCTGCTGGGTGTTCTTGGGAGAGTGGGTTCAGCTCCAAGTGTCCTCTCGCAGCCATCCCAGTGCCAGTGGGGGCTGCTCCATCCAGGCAGGGATGGGGTGTGCTCTGGGCATCCTCAGGAGTTTTCTGAGCTGCAAGGGACAGGCTATACTCTGGAGTTTTTATCCCTCCGGGGGCAGTGTTGGTTTAGTGCTGGACATATTCCTGAGCTGATAGACTTCCCTGGTCTTAAAAGCTTATTTCCAGGATGGAGGCCTCTGTGACCCTGACATGAGGCTTTTTTTCCTCCATTAGTGTTTTCCAATCATATTAGTGGCACCCTAGGGCCAGCAGTGAGGATTTAATGGGCTTCTTTTTCCTGTTTAGACTGGGCTAACCATGTATTTCAAGATCCAGCTCTTCCTGAGCCTTAAATTTTGCAGAACCCACCATGGGTGGGGTGGGACAGCCTCAAGCAGCAAAACAGAGCTGTCCTGCAGTGCTGTGCCCCGCAGGCTTCCCGAGATGGATTTGGCCGGGCAATAGTAAAGTTTGGTGCATCAGCCAAGTGCTGTCTGGCTCAGAGGGGCTGCAAAGGCAGCCAGGCAGAAAAAGCTCCTGGGAGCTTCTGGATCTGGGCACCAGAGCACAGAGAGACTCCAGCTTGGACAGAGGTCTGCAATTTGCAGTTTTACACAAACGCATTGAGGAAAAAGGTGGAAGTAAAGTACTGCTTGATGTGCTCACTTCAGCTTGAAGTGACTAAAATAATTTAGTCGACCAAAATCTGGCCCAGACCTTGCTGCACCCCAAGCTCCAGTCACTGTGGCTGAGCCCCACATGAGCTCCCCTCCTGCACATCAATGTGCCACAGCAGCAGAGCTCCCTGCTCTCCCTTTATTCCCTGGGTAGTGTTATCAAGCACCATTTTTTAATTGATTAAGAATCCGGACAGAGCTCCCTTAGTGTCTCATTAAGACTTGAATGCTCAGAGGGGGTTGCTGGAGCCCCCCATGCCCCCTGCAGCTGTGCTGCCAGGCTGAGTGCCCCATTCTTCCATGGGTACTTCTTCCACCTTCCCTCTGCCTCCATTCCAGCTCTGAACTCAGCTTCTCCTCTGCACGGCTTCCTGATTAACACAGGGTGCTGTAGTGCCCGGACACCTTGGCATGCTCTTCTCGTGTACCCTGTGTAACCAAGCCCTAGTCAGCCAGAGCTGCTCTGCAATTCCTGTACTAATGCGCTCCTGCCACTCAGGGGCTCCTGTCCCACGTGCTGTGCTCACCTGTGGAGAACAACTTCCACAGGAGGATTTCCACTCTACAGGAGAGATTAACTGGTTAAGACTGGGTGTTCCTGCTCTAAAGCTTTCACACTCCTCCTCCATACCCCAGACAAACACTCCAGGGTGCCGTAGTTACCAAAGGGAGAGGGATAAGTTCCCTTAAAGAGAGAGGGATAAACCCCTTTAGCTGTGTAACACCCACCTCAGCATAGCCCATGGACTGGGCCATTATCAGCAGTCTGTAGTATCACATCTGCTTTTTTTCCCCTGTTACTTTCATTCGAATGAATCAATGAACACATTCTTGTAATCTTAAACAGGTCATGGAAACTCTATCCTGCAGCTACTCCCAAGATGTCCGTGGGAAACACAAGCTCCTCCTTGGGCTTGTCTCTGGGGAATTACTATCCATGGAAAATACCCTCAAGTTAAATACTCAGTTCAGCTGAGCTGTCGTGTTCCCTATCGCATTAACTGGGTCACCACGGCTAATGACGCCACTGACAGCAGTAACAGCACTGCTCTTGTTCACTTCCAGTGCAACTCATGTTTAATACTGGACTAGTTAATACACATTCTCACACTGTCTGGTTTTTCATTAGGAAGATCAAAGAAAGGTGTGTGCCCGCATTAGCAAGTTCTCCATTTGATCAGTTTTCCTCAAATGAGACAGCCGAGGCAGGGAGCCAGGTGGGAGATGTTCTTTTACCTGTTTTAGTTGTAAAGTCTCCAGCAGAGGAATTGTCCCCTCGATAGTATTAAGGTGACATCTTGAGAGCTCTTTTGTTTGAGGATCTATACTGAGGTGCTCAAGGACCCAAAGCAGGTCATATGAGGGATCTGTCACATGGAGAGAAGGAAAACCAGCTCAAAAAAGAGTGAAGACAAGATAGTGTGAGGGACTGACTTCGGACAGCCACGGGTAGTTAAAACAATCTGGATGTACAAGGTGACACCTGGAACTTGGGATAAATAACGAACAGAATTGTCACAGGATGTGAAGGAATCATGGCCAAACCCAGCTACAGCAAGAATGATGTGTGACTTGTATTTTTGAGACCCCCAAATCATAACATCCAAACAAGTGGGGAACCTGAATGTTTCTTCCAAGAAGGATGAAGGGAGGCTGGTCCCTGCTCTCAGGTGCTGCTGCCTTCAGGACCTTCCTGCTCCCAGCAAATTTCTTCCTAGAAGAGCAGGGCTGGGGGAGGAGAGCTGCCCCCGATGGATACTGTCCTGTAAAAACTCCTTTGGGTCAGTAAAGCCATCCCCAGCTGATGAGTTCTATCACACTCCACAGAATGGAAGCATGGAACTGAGTCTGTCACCACTGCAGGACCATTCATATCCTTCTGCCAAATCTCTCTCCCCAGTGACTGTCCGCATTGCATTTTGTACCTATACTCCACTTCCCAAGGGAGAGGTCACATCCCAAGGGAAGGTCACAGCAAACACTTCCTGCCCACGGGCTGAAGTGTGTTTGGTAGCTCTGTCAGGGCTGATTTTTCCTTAGCTCAGTGAGCAGGTTAAAGATGATCTGCCTCCCAAAGAGCAGCAAGTCCTCTGAAGGCCTCAGGACTGTTCCAGCTTTCGAAGCAGGACCGCAAACACCCTCAGACCATCTCCCTCCACCCAGTCCCAGGCCATTTCCTTCCCTTTTCTGAAATGGCTGCTGAGCACTTTCTGCACAGCTGCATCACTGACTTTTCCTTGGAGGTGGGAGTGAATGGGAAGTACACTCAGATGCAGAGATAGAGCAGAAGAGAAGAGCTGAGAGCTAGGCCAGGTTGGATGGTACTTGGAGCAACCTGGTCTTCTGGAAGGTGTCCCTGCCCATGACAGGCAGGTTGAAACAGGATGAGCTTTAAGACAGGGAGATTGAAACGGGATGAACTTCAAGGTCCCTTCCAACCCAAACCAGTCTGTGGTTCTAAGTAGATGATACTGTGCACAAGGCTAGGAAAGTGCTGGGAAATGGGGTCTTGGAACCTTCAGATTTTGGGATAAGAAAAGCCGAGACTGGTGTGAAGGGCAGTGTCCCAGCAGAGCACAACCTGCCACTGCTAAGCACAGTGGTGCCGACCTGCCGTGTGACACCAGCGCACACGAGTGTCCCATGGGTCCTGCGTGGGCTCTGCGGCAGGTGGGGAGGGGACCCGCCGCAGTGCTTTAGTCCTGAACTCGTGAGAGCCAGGCACCCACACAGCCTCCCAAAATTTGAGCAGCTGGAGTGGTATCTGGTGAGAAATAACCTCACGGGTTGGATTTTTATTATTCTTTTGATTTTTTAATTGTTTAAGATGTTATTATTTATATTATTATTTTACATTTTTATTGTTTTGCTTTTTATTATTACTTTCATTTCGTGGCTTTGATAACTATTATTATTTTGGGTTTTGTTTCTGTGGGGGGTTTTTTGGGTTTTGGTTTTGGTTTGGTTTTTGTTGTTGTTGTTGTTGTTGTTGTTGTTGTTTTCATTTTTATTACTGCATTTTGATTTTTACTGCTGTTCCATGCCCTCCTCCTCCTCCTCTCCCCTTGCGGCCGAGCCCTTTCCGGCGGGCCCCGCTCCCGGCCCGCAGGCGCCGCCTGGCGGTGTCCCCGCAGCGCTGCAGCGCCGTCGCCATCCCGGCCCCGCGGGGAGAAGGGGACGGCGGATCCCCGGTGGTGCCGGGCCTCTCCCGTTACTCACAGAGGCCTCTCTCCGCTGTTCCAGGAGGAAAAAGAAGTGCATTCGGTACCTACAAGGAGAAGGACGCTGTGCCAGCCCAGTTTCTTCCGATGGAAGTGCTATAGACTCCCCTCCATCCCCACCGGACGCACTTCAATGCATCCCCTCCGCCTTCCCGTCAGAGCAGCTCGCAGCCCCCGCCGACCCCGCGCACCGTGACCAGCCCGACCCCTGCCCCGTGTCCGCACACCTCCCACCTGCCTCCGGCCCCTCCAGACCAGGCGCCAGGCGTTCCTCGGCGCCCGCCGCGCCCCCCACCTACAGCCGCGCCTCCTCGGGGACATAGTCCCTCGCCAGCCGCTGGCCACAAAGGGCACTCCGCTCGCCCACCTGGTTCCGCTGCCCCTGGACGAGGACCAGAGGCCCAGCCAAATCTCCGTCTCACTGTAAAACATGCAAAGTTTGGCGACACGAGGATTTAAGGATAATGGAAAACTCGCTTGGTTGGGGTCTTTTTGGAGGGGCGGGGTGATAAAGATAGAAAAGCAATTTCAGAAAAAAACGTAAAAAATAAGTACTTGCCAAAATTTAAAGTGCTGATGAGTAAACAAGCCTTTTGTCCCTGCCCTGTGATGCTTTTTATTTGCTTGTTTGGGGTTTTGTTTTGGTTTCTTTTTTACTGCATTNTCTCTGAGCGGACAGGGGGAGGTGTGAGCTCTCCCGTCCCGGGACAGTGTGGCAGCAGAGCAGCACTCACTACGCTGCTCTGGGCTGTAGGCATCCGTCTGTACGTACCCTCGATAAGATAAGAAGCATGTTTTTCATGATTCAGTGTAGAACTTTCTAAAAATACTTACTCTAGCTTTTTCTAAAAGACTCTCCCTCCACCCCAATGACAATGCCAAATGTTGATGTATTCTTTTCAGCTTGAAAATGTTTACCAGTTTCTGGTATTGTATTTATATTTTAAGTTTGATAAACAAAAACACTGTGGATGGATTATGATCTCCATGAACTGATGTAAATCCCAAGTAATTCCAAATTCTGGATTTACTTCAGGTTTATAGTCTTCTCAGAGACCACAATCTAGTCCACTGCAGACAGTTTTTCCTGCTTGAAAGAAATATATTCCAGACTGCTGAAGAGCAAAATGACACCACACAGAGGTAGGGGGAGCACTGTTTTTTTTCTTACTTGACAGATGGGTTCTGGAGTACTGAATACAAATTATGTAGTAATATTATTGTAGAATTACAGGAAATTTAAGATGACCTTTATAATGTACAAAATATTTTTATATTTTTTTCTTAACGCAAAAACATAAACCATAATTTTTTACATTGGATTAAACATAACTTTTTAACCAACTTTATGCCTCAAAGATTTAAAATTTAAAAAAAAAAAAAAGCTAAGCATAACTAGTCTGTAAAGCAGCTTTGGGTTTAGTCCCTTTATTTAGGTAGTTTTGCTTATAGTAGTGTAGATTTTTTATTTCTGGTTCTAGTTTAGGAGATCTAAACCTACTTCCTTATTCCTCTCCTGTGTAAATGTAGTTTCAGAAGCACTGATAGAAAGTTACATGCACAAACCTGACAAGTTTGCAAAGAGTCATTTTGAAGTTTGAATCATTTTAACCCTTGGAGAAATAGCATTACCTGATCCAATGCCAACTGTACACTCGTGTACTGACTGCACTCAGAGGTTTAATTACACAGCACTAGATCAATATTTTAAATTATTTTAGCAACCTTAGCCAACAGCATGTTCCAGTGCTGAAGGAACTCAGTAGACTCTTGTCAGATCTGACATGGTCTCTTGAATAATCTGATTTTCAAACAAGCAGAAAAACCAGCTTTAGAAAATAGCTGTGTCTCGGCTCATCATTTGTCACTTTGAGACCCTCTGCTGTAAGGTGCTGTACAAGTATCACCTACTGGAAACACCACAGATGACAGACCAGCCACCACAGCCTGGTGTACCCCACACTGGGTGTAGGGCTGGTGTAACTTAACACCCAACTTGTATTTCATGGTTGGATGACAGATGTAACTTAGCAGCACAGGAAAGGCAGGTATAAAAGGAAAAGCAGATGTGTCTAAATTAAGCACCAGAGGAAATTTCAGGGTAAGTCCTGATCTGTATTAAACTGGCCGAGGCACCCAGACCAGCCCTCATTCATTTCACACTCTGGGATTTCACCCACTCATTTCAAGGCTCCTCTGGCCCCTCCAAGGTGTTGTGAGTCCCTGCCTCGATCAGCAAAATGCCCATTTGCATTACAGCCTCCTCTCACCATTGTTATTCCAACTGATTCCTGCAAAAGCTCCTTAGTGACACCTAACACCCCCTCTCTCCAGGAGCCTTTCCATGCCCTCGTGGCACGGAAGCATTTTCAGAGCCCCAGAGCTGGAGCAGTCACACCCACAGCATTGTTCTCCCTGTGCTCTGCTCTATACATATACATATGGCCAGACCTTACCCTATGCTTTCAGCTACTACAGGATAAACTTCGAATATCCACTTGTGATATACTGCAGTCAGTTTATACTGGGATAACTGAGAAAATTTCATTATTTTTATTCCAAAACACACAAAAAGATAGCTTTAGGCTGCCCCTTTCCAAGACAAAACAGCATGACCGACTTCTGTTCCATGGCCCCACAGCTGATAAACAATGCCAAAACAAAGTTACTCTTATTAATACTAAAAAAAGTGTCTTTAGAACTGCTATATGAAGTGTTGCTCTTTTGTGTTAATACTCTTCTTAATGAAGGAAGACTTTGCCCTTAAGTTTTTATCTCAACAAGAATTTTTTTCTAGTTATTTTACAGCAGTTTTAACTCTTCCTGAAATACACATTTAAATTCCTGAAATCAGTCTGAATGCAGAAGTCATTGAAGTACCACTTCATTAAAACAAGTAAAACCACTGTATGTATGTAGCAGGGATAAATGTTTTGCAGCTGTACCTTCATTTGTCCAGTGACTATCCATCATCTGTTGTAATTTTTTTACTTCACTGAGTTTGTATTTTTTGGCTTTTATGAAGAAAGTATTATAGCTTTATAAATAAAGTAATTGCCAGACTGGCTGTTCAAAAGAGGCCACTGGAAGTCAAAATGCTATCAAATTCTCAAATAACTATTTCTTAGCATTCAAGAGGATTCCTGCTTGGTTTTCTTTTTTTCCCTTCAGCATTTGTATATTTCAGTAGTTTTTAGAATAACTGTCAATAACCTTCAATGGGCAAGACTGAAATAGTAAGCCAAGGGTAAGAAGAAAATATTTTTTCTACAATTCCTACTGACACCCAGCCTTCCCTCTTCCTACCCCCACACTTAATCCCTTTATCCAAGAGAAGTCGGATCCCTGATCATGCACTGACTTAAAAAAAAATACAAAAAAAAAAAGTTAGGGAAGCACCATACAAGTTAAACAGCAATAGAAAGTTTAACAGAGGGAAATCAGTCTCTCCTGCTTTCTGGGATTTCAGAGTACAGAGCCAGTGCCTGTTAGAGTAGCAAGAAGCAGGTTCAGCTGAAGCAGGGAACACAGGCAGCAGCCACATGACAGCCCAAAGTCTCAGCATCTCCCCAGTGTCCTCCTCTACAGTGGAGCACTAGTATTACTGGAGTAGGTAAGACAACTGAGAGATTCAAAAACAAAGTCTTTTCCTGCTGACATCACTGCCAGGCAGCTACAGAATTTGAATCTGGCTGAAGTCTGAGTCAGTGCCACAGAGGAATTTCAATTAAAGAAAGTAAGTGGTATGCAATCCTACCAACCCAGACTACTTAAGAGTATTACCAATCTGCCAAAGCTACACAATGCCTTGAGCACACAGACCAGCCCTACCCTAAACGTCCACAGGTGCTTCAGTGCCAACAACCAAGTGTCACAACCTGGGGCTTCAGCAGTGGCTTCACCACTGCACGTTTGACCAGCACAGGTCAGGGTTTGGGGCATCCGCTCCCACAATTATCAAGGTTTTATCCCAGGTGTGGTTATGCAGGCACAGCACAGTTGGAGCAGTTGCAATGAAGAAGATAAACCATGTCTTTGTCTCTCCCTCACCCTACTGCACCATGAGGCATTGTGCAAGTTGGTGGTTGCTTACAAACATTAACACTGGGCCCATGACAAGCACCCAAAGGGATTTATACAGGCTGCTGCCACCAAATGCAATTACACCAGGCTTCTGTATTAGCCACAGCACTCTGAGGGGAACAAGGGTACACTGGAACACTGCACACACATTTATTTCTTGTAAGAATGCAGCATGAGCTGAATATTAACTACAAACAAAGCCACAGAAATGACATCAGATTTTCCTCTAGTAGCACTTTTAAACTGAGGTGCATTGTTTGCAATACAGGCTGCTGGAAAGGCTTCAGCATGTCCAAGTGTAGCAGTGGAGTATTTTATACCCACTGATAATGTCTAATACACCCAATATAATGCACAGCAGCACAAAGGCAGGCCCCAGAGCCTCCTGAGTAAGCAGATGTGAGGAGCAGTTGTAAAGCATGGGTTTGAATGCTGCTTTAGAGCAAGTTCTGAATGCTTTCATAATGGTTACATCCAAAACTCAGGTAATCTTTGTAAGCCATCAAAAAATATCTCTCTGGATATTTAACCATCACCCAACTTTATTTGAAAGTTGCCCACTGTGTCTGACTAGTACCATGCATTAGTCATTTAAAAAATTATAATGGTTTTATTTCAATTAATCACTGCCTCAGTGCTATTATTTCTACACTCAGTTATAAGTGACAGTAAAATTGTCTAGTTCCAAATAACTAGAACCATTTGCAAACCAAAGTTTAAAAGCCCTTTATTAATTCAGAAGTGAAACACCAATATTTCAAGTGAGATAAGTATGTTTATTAAGGTTCATTCTACTCTAAGGTTTATACAGAGAATGGAATGCAATACAAGCTAAGAGCACACCTCAAAGATCTACCACACAACCATCCCCTACTCCCTATAAGGGAACTGTAAAAAAAAAAAAAA
>VYZQ01015237.1:10077-23785 GCA_013400655.1 Mystacornis crossleyi | reverse complement strand
GCAGAAAAGTCTGCAAGACATGAGCTGTTTAAACTGGTTGGGAGAATAAATTAGTTTCTTGATGGCTACAAGGGTGCTTGTACTGCCTAATTTTAAGCACCAAATTTAGGACTATAATTTCCTGTTTTGTCAATAGGGAACAGAGGCTTCTCACGTATATAAATCAGATCAAGAGAGAAACTAAATTTTAGGATGTATATATATACCTCTAGGCTCTTATCAGCCTCACTTACATAGTCTGGTATTTGCTTAAGTGTAGCTTTCTGCTCATGTGTTTTTCTGGTACCAAAGAGATGCCCTGGCCATTGTCCCGGCTTTGGGAGAGCACACTGTTTGGCAGAAAGGCATTTTATAGACAGATAAAATAAATTCAAGATTCTGGAAACATTTTGTTTTAGGAAAGCAGGCTGCCTTGGAGTGAATATGCTGTATGGAGTCAGGAAGGTATAGGAGGGTACAGGAGATGCTGTGCTCGAAGTGGCTGTAGATCTAGAAATGGATAACAAAGGGGTGGGGGAGGGAAGTTGGTTGCCTTCTTGCTCATTCTCTCAGACACAGAGGCTATTTTTGCCTAGCAAATATCAATTCATCAGTATTATGAAGCAGTCCTACTAAGGAAATACCCTTTTTTAAAGTTTTTGTTTGCTACAAAATTGCAGAATATTTGGTCAACTTTTACTTCAAAAATGAAGGTTTTTCATTATTTCACTGTTTACCTTCAGGGTGGCTAAACAAGAATTCAGTTCCCTTCTAAAATATTACGCTATTTCAGAGCAACTGTTTGTAGTACAGGCAATTACATGATGCAATTCCCTCGTTTAAGGATGGCTGTTCAGGGAATCACACGTATCAGCATACTGTACACAACTAACATTGGACTAAACAAGTTTGAAGGAGGCTATTTATACCATTAAGAAAGTGCTACAGAATTACTGGAAATAAGTGTATGCTGCTACACTTTGTCCTGCAAGGCAATACTACAAGCTGTTTGGACTAGGTGGAAAAGTTTTTAATGCTGTGGACAAGGTTCTGCAAAAATAGCTTGTATCTTAGTGGTAGTTGTGTCCTGGATTGTATTGACCAGTTTCTTTTCATGACTGTAAATGTTTGAGCTCACCGACATGTATTTCGAGGAAGGGGCTGCTTTCAGCTGATTTGAGTGGGTTACTTTCCTTGACCTAGGGATTGTGTTCTTCCTTTCTACCTGCACATCTTTCTTGAGGGAAGTGGCCTCCTTTGCTGGTCATTCTATTTTATTTCAAATGTGTGAGAAAGAACTAGTATCCTCATTTCCCTTTTTTTTTTTAATCCTCAGAAATGATCTTCAGTTGTTTGTTTTGGCAAATGATTCCTGAGAAAGGATTTGTGAGAGCAATTGTTGCTATTATATTAGCTTCCCCTAAGTTATTTCTAGCACCACCCCCAAGTCACCTCCTTTCCCTGCTTTTTGTCTTCTTGACTGCTTCCACTCTGATTTCCTTTGATTTTTTTTTCTTTTTTTCTTTTTTGGTTGTTGTTGCCTGTTTATATCTTTTTGTTGTCTTTTCAGTTATGAATTTTCATCCATCAACTCACTGCTTTTCTAAGCCAAGCCAAAAAAACTGCAGTAGTTTGCACCTACACTAACACAGAGATTTAAATCTTCAAGCTTCTGACTGTAATTTTTCTG
This sequence comes from Mystacornis crossleyi, assembly GCA_013400655.1. NCBI lineage: Eukaryota > Metazoa > Chordata > Aves > Passeriformes > Timaliidae > Mystacornis > Mystacornis crossleyi. The sequence goes on along the minus strand of VYZQ01015237.1, from coordinate 22,116 downwards.
CCAGTTCTCACCTTTTTTTCCCTCTGTATGAACAGCCTGTGTCTTTCCAAATTCCAATTTTGGGATGCTTTTCTCTTCCCGCATCCCAGTTTAATTCCTAGGAGGAATAAAATCCTGGCTCCACTGCATGCTCTTTGCTATAGAGCAGTGCCCACACTTTTCATCTCTGTGACTCATAGTGTACAAAATTAGTGCCTGCGAAGCTGGAAGAGCAGGGAGAAGCTGTAGCTCCCAAGAAACACTGTTAGCAGGCATAAGCTACTGCTCTCACTGAAGACAGTGACTTTTTCTTCTTTGGGCTTATCCCTGTTGCCCGCTCTGCCTTTTTTCCATATGCCAGAAGACGCATTTGTGTAACTTGCCCAAATCAGGGAAAGATTTCAGATAGACCAACGGAGGAAAATGAAAGACTAATTTGATTGCTTTTGTGTGTGTCAAATGCAAATATTTTTGGCTTGATTTTTTTCCTTCTTTTTAAGGAATTTTAGTTAGTTGTTTATAATTTTTGTTTTCATGGATTCCGTGATGATAGAGACTACTTAAATGCTGTGTTCACTGCCAGAGAAAATGTGCAAAATTTTGCATTATACATCTCTTCAGGTTTTCCTCTAGTAGCCAGAGACCTGCCTATAGATTCACTGGGAATTTCTCAAGTCTCCAGTGAAATCGCACATCAACTACAAAATTGAAAAAAAAAAAAAGAAAAAAATATAATTTTGGGGTTTTTTTTGCTTTTACCACACCATTTAAAAAACAAAAGTTACTATCACACAGAAGGTTCCTGGTTGGAAACTGTTTCAGTCTTAAGTGGAAGATGAGAAACTTGGTGTATTCAGATCATTATATCAGAACTGTAGCTAGCAATGTGGCTTTGAAAATAATTTAGAACATGGGATAAAAGTTGTCATGGTTGTTTCCATCTAAATCCAAATTAGTCTCCTTATTTGAATTAACTTTCAAATCTTTTTTTTAATAATTGTGTATCTGATGTAGTTTCATGCATTAAGTGTTTAATTGTTATCCAGAAAACTTGCAGTTGGTACAGCTAAAAATATTTAAGGGTCCAAAGTGTTAAATTTTCAGATTTTGATTGAGATATATATATATATGCATGTATATATACATATATGTATATATGCATATGTATACACTGTTTCATAAATATAGTTAATAATATGTTTTTCTGCTAGATGAAAAAACACCCAGTAGAGCAGAGTGTAAGTAGCCTGTAATAAGCTAAAATAAATCATCCAGAAAAGCTGAGGTGACTCTATTTTGTTCAAAGCTGTGTAACTGCCCATTTCAGAATTATGACATCATAGATATTTATAGCTTTCAGCACAGTTTTTTTAATTCAACCAGATTTTAAAACACTTGAAACAGCATATAATATTCTTCTCTGTTTTGGGGTGCTTTCCTGTAAATTGATTCAGCTCCCAAATGCTAATGCAAGAGCTAGTTATAGTTCAGTTGAATTTTAACAAGTGTATGGATGGCATGTTTCTGTGAAATAAAATTCAGTGTAACCTTCCAGGGTACTTGCTCTGCCAAGAAATATGTAATTTCTCATGCTAACTGTATTTAATTGTTGGAGGATGTCTTGTGGTTTCTAGTGGTAAAAACTGAAAAATATGCCAAAATTTTTCAGGCTAGGTAATATTATTTTGAGCTCAGTCCTACATAGCGCTGACTATCTCCACCATTCCTTCTTCCTTGTGGAAGGAAGACAGCCAGGAGGGAGGCCCAGTGGTGCTCATTTTCCTTCTGTCCTACTTGGGACTGCCGTTGGGGATCCAGAGCAAATGGATCACTCCTTAGCCCCAGCTGGAGGTTATGCCCATTTAACTCTGTGTTTGGTCTCTTAACTCCTCTCTGAGAAACCATTTACTCTTATAAAAAAGATGGCTTTAGGTTTTAACTGGAATCAATTCACAGAAATGCGTTGGAAAATGAACAAACATCAGCCAGCTGCGACGATTGTGTGAGGCCTCTGCGACACAAGTGGGGAAGGAGGGGGCTGAGTGCAGGCTGGGGCAATGTGAAGGAATGAGGGAGGGATGAACGATGGAGCTCACTCAGCTCTGTTCTTGGCTGGGCTGTTCCATCAATGACCTGGTAAGCTCCTGGTTCTTGCCAAGGGGATCTCCCTCCAGCCATGCCCACACTTGCAGTTGCAATGTGGCACATCTTGAACCCCTCCATGAATTGATTTGCCTTGCTAAAGAAACAGAAAGCTAACACAGCAAACCAACAGAAAAATCCCTGCAGTGTTTTGCCAGGTGAATGGCTCACCTGGCCCACAGAGGAGTTAGAGGAACCCAAAAGCAGGAGGTGGAGGGCCTGCAGAGCCATTAGGGAAAGGGAAGGAGGCTGAAAGGCTGCTCATTTTGACACAAGGTGCTGTTGGACGGGCTCATCTGTGCTGCCTAACCACACTCTCAAAGCAGGATTGATTTACAGCATCCAGGAAAATCTTCAGGGAACCTGTTACCCTAGTCACCAGGAAAGACAGGAGGAAAACCAGAAGCTGTCTTTCTTTGGTCTTCAGGGAAACACTTCATTAGGGCTGTTGGTTCAAATGCTTCCTGGAGCAGCCATTTATCCCCTTCTGGCCCAAATTTACTTCTTTGCTTAAGGTGCTGGTGATGAAGAGGTTCCTCAGCTCTTTTGCTTATACTGAGCAAATGGGCCCAGAGAGCTACATCAGTTCTTTCCAAGCAGGATGGGGCTGGAGAAGAGACTGTACACCACAGGTTAGGGAGTAGGGTACTCATCTGAGGTAAGGAAATCTGGGATCCAGCCCTGCTCCCAGCACACTGACCACAGCTCTGATTATGTGCAGAAGAGGAGACTTCTGAAATAAGAGGAGTGGGATTCACCTGACCAAACGTGGATGGTGACCTCTGAGTCATGTTTCTGGACTCTGTGTATGATCACTGGAGAGAAACATGTTTGCATAGAAAACAATTCCTCCAATGTCGACATTTGAAATGGACCCAATGAATTGCAGGTTCAGAGCATCTCTTTCTCTCAAACTACAAGGAACTTAGAAAAGCAGCCCACGTGTAGATTACTGCACCAAAGAAGCCTGATTGACATAAATGTTGCAAAAGATAACTGAAGAATTCAGGGGTATTTTGAAAACAACACTTTAAAATTCTATTGCTTAAATTTTCCTATCAGCTTCTAAGCAATTTAGTGGAACTAGGTCATGATACCTTACAGGATGGAACCTTTCTTTCCCAGAATATAATGATTTTTCACATCCAAATGTCTTAAAAACATATACATATCCATAGAACAGGTGTGGCTCTTAGGGTTGGTGTCAGGGATTGTGGCATATGAGTAAGGTCTGCACAGGACCAAATACCAATGGCAACTGAAGACTTCCCTATCCTCCACTGATTATCCATGGGCTGTGACACACAGTGGCATTGCTGTGATATTTTCCTACCAATATCATTCTGCAATTCAGAATTTAGGTTTAAAATCAACATTTCATTTTTCATTTTGAAACAGTAATAGTTCAGTAAAAATGGTCTGGAAGTTTTAAGAAAGACAATTATTTATTATTAAAAACATCAGCTAAAATAAATTAATGAACAACTAATCAAAATTTTAAGTATTCTGTGTTTATATATCTCAGTGTACTGCAATACCTTTCAATCAAATGACAGTTGTTTTATAGTGGCTGTGGTGCCAATCATAATGAAGCAACAGCTGAAAGCCACAGTAATTTAATTAACTAAACTTCAACCATTAATTTTACCTGTATTTGAGTCATAGTTTTGGGAAAGAATAACAGAAAAGTTGTGGGTTTTATTGGAAGCTGTTCCTTCAAAGAAGCTTTAGTTTAGATTTTTTTTTTTTAAGCTTCACACAGTGGTTTGATTCTGATTTAGTTAATGTTCAGCCTATTCAGAAGGGTAAAATTACTGGAGTGAGCTTTATTGCTGTAATGGAGGTCTTGAGAAATTTAAATTGAGAAGTATTCTAATGCATCTCTGTAGAATATTATCTGCTTCACTTCTGAATGCTTTGCTACCATGTGCAGAACATGGCACATAAGTGGCTTTTGGGGCTCGATTCACTTATGCAAGTGTTTTTCCTTGCTGTCTCTTAACACAACAAAAAGACACTTGAAGTCTTTTCTTGGGGCTTATGTTTATTGCAAATTTAAATGTAAAGAGACCAAGGCCCATCACAATGCACCTGCAGGCTTTTTTTTTTTCAACTGTAGACATTGTGATGATTTTCAGTGAAAAATTCTGTTGCCAAGGAATTGCTGAAGTGAAGGTTTGTAAAACTCTATTGTTGAAGATAGAGCCAAGATTAAATTAAACAAAATTATATTGCACTGGGTTGCAGGTAAAAATTGTTTATAAGCTTATATTAGCTAGTCAGGGAACATAAACTTCATTCTGTGCTTTACACAGACTGTTCTACAGTGCAAGTGTTGAACTGCATCTAAGGAATTATCTAAGGAATATGCCCTGTGAACAGTTACAAACGTTATATGCTGAGATGTGTTCAATACACTGTTCATTGAGCATCTCTGAAGAGTAATAGTAATAATAATAATAGGAGCCTATTTGCAGATAGTTGCAAGCAGGAGAAATGGCTAAATGCTTCAGTTAAATTATTCCGTATTTGCCTTGTCATACTATGTGGTAACAGTTAATAATATAATGTGGTTTAGTAATGGGTTGGGTTTTTTGTTTTTTTTTTATTACTTCCTCTGTCCAGATTACTCTCTTCCATTAGCCCATTCTCAGTGGTTTATTTGTTTGTGAAGTCCATCCAGTGATTATAGGCTGAGTTCAAACTTGGCTTTCCTGCTATGTCCAAGCAATGAAGTAATGTCTTTGGTGGACACTTTTCCAGCAGATCTACAAGTGGAGGTTTTTACTGCTATTTTATAGAAATACTTCCTGGAGGCTTGGTTATAGCTGTGCTGAGTATCAAAGCTGAAGATGGATATGGACCTTAGACCTCCCTTACACATTTCAGAGAATTTCTAACCCCATTTTCTGATCCTTAATATTACAAGGTACTTTAACAAATATTATGGTTGAGACTTTCAAATAATCAGACTTCAGATAGTATTAGGTCAGTTTAAAATTACATCACTTGAAGTTCAAATATGAGACTTTACACCTCACTAAGCTTTCCTATTTGTATTTAACTCATTTATTACTTTCTGCAGAGGGAAGTATTTAAGCTTGTAGGAAAACATGTCTTCTCTGAGCTGTTTATAACAGCCGATTAATGCAATATATTACAAATAACGTGGTATTCAGTTGTTTGGTGTTTTCTTAAACTAAATCAGTTCATGTCAGATTTTATAAAAATGCTAACGGCACAAAGTATATTCAGATACATCCATCTAAAAGCAGAGGAACATTGTGCATTAGAGTGAAGCAAGAGGAATTTCAGTGTGTGCAGTGGATATTGCCACTTGCATAACAATTCACCTCCCTCCGTTGCTAGTGAATATTCATATTCCCATAGTAAGGCTCTTTGTATTTACTGTTCTGCCGAAGTGCGAGATGGCATCCAAGCCCTCTAGTGTTTTATCGGAGTAGACATGTCATTTGCAATGTTATTCTAAGCCTCCCTAAATAGAACAAGCTGAGATGAACAATACTCTTGTATACCTCTCCTAAAACTCCTTAAAATGTAAATGTAGTATGATATTGACTCCTTTATAACTGCCTTGTTTTGTAAAATCCCTTACACTGGCTTGACTTGGAATAAGAGTGAAGGTGGGGGGAAGGGAGAGAAAGAGCTTCTCTTGGACCCCGAGTAGACCGTATTTGTAGCCCAGAAAGCAAAATACGAATCACCTGTATTAAAAGAAATAGATTCTAGCATGCAGGAAGGAACTGTTACACAGAAAACAAATTACATTACACAGAAAACAAATTACATAAGTTATACATGAATCCATTCAAGGATTCTGCTTTCTGTATATCTGGAGTACAAACTTTCCAATAGCTATCACTGCCTGTCTGTAGAAGCACAGCTTGTAACTGTGAACTACAGACTGCTTAAAAATAAGTAATCAACATGATTCCTGGCAGTGTTCCCTGCTCTGGCTGGTCCTGCCTTCATGGCTGTTCCCTTGCCTCTTACACCATCCTTCCTAGCTGTGCTCTCCCCCCAGGCCCTCCCACTCTTACCTCAGTTTTTCACGTGCTTCATCTTTTTCAGGAAAGCAACAGCCCCTGGTACCAACTGTACCTCGGGGGCTGTGGGTTTTTGCCTCCCTTTCCTCACCCTCTCCTGCTGCCTTTCCCCTCAGCCAGCTCATTACCTTGGCAGGTTAAGTAACACCCAAGAGTTACACGCAAACTTTAGCACACCGTATTTACAGTGGCATTGGCTACTTTTTTGCTAGGGAGGTCCCACCAGACTGATCTGGACGCAAAGCAGGACAGCACAAGGTGCTCTCCTTGGCTTTGAGGGGGCTGTTTTCTCTCTGGAACAGGGTGGGGGTTCTCTGAGCAGACTGACATACAGTTGAGTTTCATGCAAAGCCTGAAATCTGGACTATCCAGTTTAGATGCAGACATGAGGCAAGGATACAACGCAGCTTCAGATGCTTCAAATGTTTCAAAATAGATGTAAATAACTTCTGTCTTGAAAGGGATTCAAACCTATCTGCATAGTCACCCTTATCAGTTCGCTGGTTCTCCTGCAGTTCATTTGTACAATATTTGTGTGCAAATAGGGCTTTAAAGTGATCAGACAGCATAATTAAGCAAAACTGTACTTTAGAAACACCAAGTGAGTTTCCTCTTCATCTTGGTGGGAAAAGAGATAACAGCCATCAGGCCTCACTCTTTAGAGTGACAGAGTTGTATGACTCTGTAGCTGCTCTTCAGTGCCTCTCTAATCAAGGTGCTTCTCTTCAGATCACAGTTAATGCTTTGGGAAATCTTCATCAGCCTTCAGTGCACTGCAAGGACTGGGTGTGCAAATATGGAAATAACAACCTGCTGTTCTGATGGATTGTTGTATGCTGTGCAGGGGCTGGTGAATGTACAAAACCAAAAGGGTGCTGGAAAGTTTGTTTTTAACAGTGCCAGAAAGGGCTGAGCTGGTGGTGTGCTTGATCAGGAGGTGCTCGATCCCTGACAGCAGCTCTGCAGCTGAGGGGCTGCCAGTCCAGCTTCCGTGATGCAGCCCTGCAAACTGCTGAGGGCTTTTCTGGGAGTCCTGGGACAGGGATTCAAAGCCTGCAGACAGACACCACAAGGCAGTGTAAGGTAAATAGTTGATTGCTTTTATCCACTGTCCTTATGTGTATTCCCAAATATATGAAGGCAGAGTTTTTATTCTCAGACTATGTGGTTACTTTTGTGTACCATCTGTATTCACTGTATACTTTGTATCTGTATTCGCTAGAAATATGCCATTACAGGTAAATCATATTTATTCAGGTAGTTATTCAGTGCTTGTTCCCTAATGAAAACCTCATTGCCACCGGTTTCTGTCAGGTCAGGAGCCATTCAGAGGAGCAGATGGGAGCCGGGTGTCTCATTCCAGTTAGATTTCTTTGGCTTTTGTGTATTGCAACTGTGATCCTGTTGGATGTCCTTTTTGCTGGTATAGTTGTTATATAGGAGTTAAAGTACTGATTTTGTTTAGTTATTGTTGCTATCAGTAAATATAATTCTAATAATTATCTTTCTATATTTTAGTTTTTCACCATGACAGGCTTATATTTGCTATTTGATTCTATTGCAGTCTGTTAATCTGAATCTGATTTTTCTTACTTTATTACAGTATTCAATAGCCACTATATTTTATAAATATAAATTAATTATGACTTGAAAAACTTGAGTGGAAATTATAACTTGTCTTTCTGTATTCTCATTTTTTTGTTGGGTAAACTTTAGGATAAAATGCCCCTGCCAGTAAATGAACAGTGTAACTTAACTTGGCTGGGAGACCTAATGTAACTCAAGTAAGCCAACACCTTTGCTTTGTGTGTCTTGCATGGGTGATACTTTAATCAAAAATAGTCATTCTTAGCACCCTCTTTTCATGGGAGTTCTTCCTTGCCCTCAACACATCAGCATGTACAGGAACTCATTTTACAGACATATACGTGTATGTAGTTATGGCATAAAGATGGGGTGTATTTCAGGCAGCACCAGCTGCCTCTGATGCAAGAGAAGGGGAATGTAATTGCTTCTGTGGAAGTCTGTACATATTTGCCAGAATTTATAAATGTTTACAAGTAACTGGTCTTCGCATAAGCAGGGCCCTCAGGGAGTGCTAGGCCCCCATCTGCTGGAGAGTTTTATGTCTATTCTGGTGATTTTTAGGTTATTTTCCCTGCATTTTTCTCTAAGAATTATCATCACTTGGCTTACTTACTTAAATGCTGATAGTGCCTGGAGAGGCAAAGGCCTTATTGTTTGGAGTAGTCTACATACATATGGTGAGAGACAGTTTCTCTCCCAACAAGTTTTCCATCTAAATAAACAAGGTTAACAGGGCTGGGAAGAAGCAGTAACTCCCCATTTCACAGGGGAAGTACAAGAAAGTGAGAGGAGCTGAGCACTGAGCCCCAATCCTGACAGGCACCAAAACGTTTGCTCCTGGCAGGGCCAGAGGGTTTTGGAAAATATTTTCAAGTTGAAAACAGTTGGAAACGTATTTCAAGAAAGATAAACATTGCAATCTGCTTGGATAGCTAAGCAGGAATGGCACAGAACTTGGTATCCCCGAGGTTCTGGGGATTAACGGCTTTCAACTACTTTTATGACCTTTTGGGGATATTCTGTGGCCTCCCGAGTACATTTCGTAGCTTCATTTGCAGCTTTTCTTTGTGGTAATGCTGCCTAGAGCTGTGCCTTTGACTGGAGTCTCCCAACTGTACTTAGGCAGCAAACATGTGACTGAAGTCTAAGTGTGAAATGATCCGTTCCCTGGTGGTTTTGAGGAGGCTGAGAAGGTAGCTAAGATGTCTACCTCAGTGTTTACTGGAAGGGCTTGCCTGAGGACACAAATGGGGACCCCTTCTAGGATGCTGCTTGTCTTCAGTGCACCGTTGATTGGACGACACAGGAGAACGTAACCAAGACACTGAGAACAGTCAAGCTTGTATAGAAATTCCTTCCTTTGCCCCATCTCTTCCCCCAGCATGGCCACTGGAGAAAGCAGCAGGGAGAGTGTTCCTGGAACCAGCCTTACCGCTCTTGCCAGCCACCTCAGGGCGGTGTGTTTCAGTGGCTGGAGTAAGATTAATTGCACACTTGAATTTCACACACATCTTTAAGGGCACCTCTAATTATGAATGCATTATAGATTGCAGTTAAAATTGTAACATTGGGGATGTTTAAAAACAGACGTTTGTCATCAGCAGGGAAGCCTTTAAGGAGGTAAATCTTACGTTATTATTTCCCTCTTCTGCCAGGTAAGAATAGTGGTGGATGAAGAGGGAAAATCTCCTGTATGCTAGAGGAAAAGCTTCTCTGTCCAGTGGAGACAGCATTCCCAGGGGAAAGCATCCAGGTTTGGGGATTCTTTGAAAAATCTGTTGTTTGTCTTCTATGAGACCTAAGAAATAGCTCAAATAGTCCTGCCCAAAGAAACAAGTCTGAAGCTGAGCCCAAATTGTGCCAGTAAAGAGTGGCACACAGTGTAGTTTGAAGAGACTGGGTTATAATGTTGGGCTGATTTGCAGGAGAAATGAATATTTAGGTGGAAGTGCATATTTAGTAGAATCCTATTTATTGCTAGAAGTTACAATCACTTTTAAAGTGGGTTGCTTTACCTCTTTCCTCTGAAGTCCTGCTTTCATTCTCTGACCTGACATGGTGTAGAAAGAATCAAACCATCTCTATATTAAAATAAGAAAAGAGAGAAACTGTACTCAAACCATAAAAAGGCTTTTGGTTTCTTCAAAAGAAGAAAGGCAGTCTTGCCATAAATTTGGTAAACTGCATTTATAGTTCTTATGCCCACAGATTTAGCTTGTAACAGGGAAATGTGCTATGTTTAAATACCCAGAAGGAGTCTGGAAGACAGATTTGTCCTGATAGCTTGTCAATTACCAAAATGGGTAGTGATAATTGGGCACAGGAGACACTTGCAGATCAGCCTTTAGTGACAGTGCTGATAGTTACTGAAAACATAAAATATCTCATGGTGGAGATTCAGTGTCTTCTCTGTCATCAGCCCAGGTGATGTCCCCAGCAAACACCATATGCATCATTGCCAACTGCATTTTATCAAAACGCGCTCAGTTCAATCCCTTTCTTATTCTTTAAAATATTCTACAACTGTACATATTAAAATTTACAAAATACTAATGAGATTGGTGAAGTGTAAGATAGGGATGGATAAACCCATCCTTCTGAGGTTGCTTTTGGCTCTGATGGCTCTGGCCTGGAATAAAGCAGGCATATTAGTTATCTACTAGGCTTAAACCTGTTTTCCAAACCTTGCTTCCCTTGAGCAGCTTTATATTACTAATCTTCACCTTTTAGCCACCCTGTTGGTATTCTGTTCCATAGGACTCAGTGTTGCTCTGATGGAGTGGAACAAGATGAAGAAGAAAATTAGTTCTTTGAAGAGTGAATTATCACAGTTCTGAGAATCTGCGTATCAAAAAACCTCCCAAAGTTTCTTAATGAGAACCTTTCCTTTTTCATTGCCTTTAAGTATCATTTATTGCAACTTCCTTGTTATTTAGCTTCTGCTTTTTAGAAAATATGGGGGTTTTTCTAGGCCTCTGTACACAACTATGATATAATTGCAGAAATCCCAGCAGAAGGTCATGTATCATTCTGACTTCTCCAACTACACTTCTGTCTGTCAAATAACATAAGAACTGGGGGTTTTTTACCGCATTTTACATTTGAATGCTCATCTCCTTGCTCTGTGCTGCCTTTTTAGCACTTTTAACTAGTCCCTGTCCTGCTTGCAAAGCATGCACAATACTGCCTGCAATGGATGCCTGTATTGCTTAGTTGTAACGTTTGGCTGTCTAAGGAGCTGCTGAAAATTATATTCCCATGAAGCTAAATTGCCAGCTAAATACTGAATTAAGCAGTAGATGGTGAAGTCCCATGTGGTATTTTATTATTAATCTCATCAGGAGGTTGTAAAGAACAATACCAATAATTAGTCATACCTTCTAACCCTGCAAACCAGGGCATATAGGTTAAATTACCCTTCACAGTATACTTCATTAGTAACTTCCTATTTTACTTATGTACTATGATATAAGAAGCATTGCTGGATCTTAATGAAGGTATGTGAATTAAATAATAAAATTTGACTGAACAGGTTAAAATTTATTTATTCATAACTAAATCAGTACGTTAGTGTGTGTGATTGAAAAGGTAGCTTTCTGTTTCTGAAATGAGACCTTGGATTCATAAATGCTGGAAAGATTTAAGAGCTTCCTTTTCTGCCCTTTTGCTGATGTTGTTACCCTAGATATAAGGTATTCAGGCTGTATGTTATATTCATATCCGCTGCTTCTAAGACACATGACCTGAATGTGGCAAAAAGATAATTTTATAATATAATGGTAAGAATTTATAAGAGAAAAGAAATGAGGCCAGTAGCTACCCTATAATGAAGATTCTCTTTGAGGAAAGGATCCCTATACAGCAGAGCTGTTAAGATCTGCTAAAGTAAATGGCATTTAGGCATATACGTAAACACATACCCCAGTTTTATTAATCAGGATCAGAAAGTTTATTAAGGTTTTTAATTGAGCCCAGATAAAATGTATGAGCACATTTTCCCTGACTTCTTGTGGATTCAGTAAACTGTGTTTTCAATAACATCATTTACCTAAAAGTTATTGGGAATAAAAGGTCCAAGGGAGTTAAGTGACACAGACTGGTTCAAGTTCTCAAGACACCACAGATACTAAATACATTTATAGATCTAACTTTAGGGCATTTTACTAAAAATTACTCAATGTAGCATTTATTGCTGTGTGCTAGAAACAGTGTCTCTGCCCATACATTTGATGTATGTATGAGTATCAGGTTGGCTGCATGCTTT
>VYZQ01015218.1:40101-61649 GCA_013400655.1 Mystacornis crossleyi | reverse complement strand
AATTAAAATTTGAGACTTCTCTGAGAAGGGAACAGGGATATTATCTGGGTTTGCTTCCCAGTTACCTTGTAGCCCACGATGTGAAGTACTGAAGAAAAGGTTTGGGATTCCCCATTCACACCTGTGGGCAGGGACGCCTGGGCCACGATGTACCTCTCTCTCAAAGTCACTTAACATAGGCAGCCCAGGCAGAAATGATTCTACAGCTTTTGGAGATCAGTCGTTTCCCAGAGGTCATGTCAGGCGCTCTCTCTGTGTGGGAGTGAGGTGACTGCCCAAGGAGAATAGGACAGATGACCTCAGGAGGGGTCTTAGGAATAGAAGACTGGAGGGTCCTTTCCAGCCTTTCAGGGCAGCTGTCACTACAGCCACAGGTAACAGGCAGTGCATCACCAAGAGCTGTGCACACAACTCTCCTGTAGTAACAGCTCTCAAAGAGAACTTTCGCAGGACTACCAATGTGACTTGAAAAAAAAAATACACAGTTTCTGTCTCTGAAAATGCTAGGATTTAGTGAAAATCCTATCCTTTGTTTCCTGTGCTGGAAACTGCAGGTAAAATACCATAAGCTCTAAGCCTTCAAGTGCTCTCAGCATCTCTTCTTGAATAAATTGCTGGCTTTCGGGATTTTACTGCCTCAGTTTCTCCTCTCTCGGTGCTGGGAGAAAGCCATATGTATAAATCTCCCCGGCTTTGGAAGCAGAACCAGTATAGCTTTTTATGTACAAAAGGTCGCAGTGCAAAATGCTTTTCCTGTGCTGCAGTGATTACCAACCTCATCAAGCTCCCTTGGTGCCAGCCTCAAGGGCTTCTGCTCTGAAAGGGCTGGAGCAAGCTGTCATTTCATGGTGGGAGGTGGCATTGTTTCCATGCCACCACTCTGCGCAGGAAACAAAGGGGAGCACTTAAAAGGCAATGGACCCATTTCACAAAGGAGGGCACTGACCCTGGGCTTCTTTTTAATTGAACAGGGAAATACCACGTCTACTTTTCACGATGGTGATGACAGGCAAGGGGTAGTAATTCCCTGTGTAGTGTTTCCACGGGAAAGCAGCTCCCAAGAGCTTGGAACTTAACACGTTCACACCCGTGCTGTGCCCACAGCCTAGGACTGCCAACAGCTGGCAATTCAATTCTGAAAATTCAAATTGCTGAACAACTTGGCGTGGGTTTTGAAGTTCAACACCTGGCAGGTACACTGAGCAGGACCTCAGACCTATCTAGCTTTACTGTTTTCCACCAAAGCTGAAAATCTCTGTTCTGCTGACAGCCCAAGCTCTGTAAACTGCTCTTTGCCTTAGCAGAAACAGCTACCTCACTACATATGCGTGTGTGCTTGGACACATGGACCCGTGGGACCTGCAGGGACGTGTTCTAGGAAGGAGCTGTCTGACCAGCTTTTCAGCTCTCTTGCCTTTTGGGAAACACAGATGCTATAGCAAACCCCTCCTATTCCAAACCATGCGCCAAGTGACCGCTGTGAACACGTCTGGGGACAACGGAAGGCAGGCAGTGGAGAGGGGACATCCGGCATGGTGTCCCCTACCAGAGAGCAGCAACTAAGTTCAGCTAAGTCTCTCGCAGGCCCAGCAGCCACCAAGTACCTCACAGACTTGGGGAACAGCAGCACTTGTCAAACCGGTGATTGTGTCTCACACAGCCATCAGCTGTAACCCTTAGGCTACAGCTTATTTCATGGTCCAGGAAATGAGATTATCCCTATGGATCAGCAGTGTTTTCAGAGAAGCCTGAGAGTATCAGCCTGACTCCTGGGGAGCTTTATATAAAGCTGGCAACGGTCTGGCAGTCTCCAGAGTTAGCCCCAATATGGCATTTAGCAAATCTGCTTAACACCCCTGCAGAGAGACCTCACATCATGTCAGGGAAAAGGTTAACTGCTGCTGAAATTCAGCTCCTATCTTCAGGTTTGTTTCATTTATTAAAATACACTGAAAACAGATGAACTTTTTTTGCTTTGTGTTTTTTCAATACTCGGGCCAACTATTATCATGCTGTGAGCAGGTACGGTGTGACTGATTGGGATCTAGATGGGCTCCCGTGCCAATGCTGCCTAAGCCGCAACGTCATTTGGTAGTAATGCTTTATGGTAACATTTTACACTGACTTGAAAGAACATAAGATAAAGTCGAAAATACGATTCTAATCCTAGCTGTTGAGCTTCGTGACCGCCTTCATGATCTCCAGGTAAGTCACTTCTTGTGCCTTGGGAAAATTACATTCAGAGCAGGAAACTCAAGGCTAGAACTACTACTGGCTTTTTAAAGAGCCAACTAAGGCTATCCAAAAGAACCCCCAAAAAACCACCAGAAAATGTAAAAAAAAAAGCCCTTCCCCTCTGTTGTGAAGGAAATCCATGTTCCAGTGAGAACAAATCTATCTGGTTTTAGTTGGGCTGGAGAAGTCTTGGAGTGCTCATGTTGCTGCTTATGTGATTTCTAGGTGTCTTGTGCTTGTCTCCTCTCTTTACCAGTGCAGTACCATAAGGTGACAACACAAATCATCAGTGCACGGAACCGCAGGTTACAGCATGGCAAGGCAGTGATTTAGTGGTAAAGAGGTCGAAACTGAATTTAAAGATCTTTGATTATTCAGCAATGCAACAGTAAAATGGGGCTGGTGGATGAAAACTGGAGAACTGGTGGTGGCTCAAGACAAGCACCAGCCCTGAGTGCTGATCCCTTCTGCTTCTAGGAGTGGCTTGGGGTAGCTTGGGTAATTTTCCTTCAATTACTAGACTGTCTTTATCTTGACTCACGAGTTTTTCTCACTTTTGCCCTTCAGATTCTTTCTCCCATCCTGTTGGGCAGGGAGGGAGGGAGTAGGCCAGACAGGGTCAGCCCACCCCAGTGCCCTAAGCAAACCAGGATCTGTGGTGTAACAGGCTGGTGTTCCTTGTGGCTCAGGCTCTAATCACAGCTCTGCAGTAGGCTCTGCACTGCTCACATTTCAGATTTTAAAAGCTTCAGTGCAAAGCTGGGGGCTGGCATTGTTTGTAGAAGTGGTAAAGGAAGCAAAGTCAAGCAGGTTTCACACACATTAATGTTCTGGCTAAATTAATTTTGAATGATCAGTTCAGCACCAGTTTTAATGTGCAGCTGCTTTAGATGACTGGAGAGTTAAAGGAAGCCTGGTTTGGGTGTCCAGCTTATGTTGAGACTTACATGCTGAAATCCAGTGGCATTTTTCCACATTTATGGATGTTCTCCCAATGTCCACTGTTCTGTTTCTTACTGGAAGTGCCTTCAGAACCCTGTAAGAATAAAAACCTGTTGCAAGCTACTACTTCTCCATCTGAGTCTAATTAAAGTTTCAAATGGAGCTGCGCTTTAGCGCAGAAAAGCAACACGTAAATTTACAGGTAAGAACGTTCTTTTTGTGGTGCTGGGGGCTCCTTTGTTTTCTCTAATACTGCTTGGGCACTAAAGAAATCCAAACTGGTTCTGTGTGATGTACACAAGAAACCATGACTGGGTTTCAAGGCCGGGTTTTGTATAAGGACTCGTGTAATAATTATCTATCAACTGTCCATCACAGTGAGTCATGTCTCTCATTTTCCGGTGACTAATGGGAAAGAAGTGTCCAGACAAGATACTGCTACTGCACAGGGTTAAATTCAGTTGTAAAACCAACCAATCGTCAAACCAGCCAAGGAGGAAAAAAAGAAGGAGCACTGAAAGCTTGTATGTAACCTGATACATGTAATAAAAGAGGGATATTGTGAAATTAGGACTATTCCCAGGGTGAAAAGTTTGGGAGTCTAAGTCAGTAGAAATGTATTTAGGGTTATTTATAAGAGCCCCAGTGACTTAGAGCTACACTCTGGGGACAGGTTTATAACACGGCACCTGAACAAAGTCCCTGCAGTCCGCACTTCTCTGAAAGAGCACAAGCCTCTGCACTGCTCCTGTTGCCCTCCAGAGCAGCTGTGATTGTGTCAGGTGCTAAACATGCACTGTGTGGTCCCAGCCAACTCTGGCCATGGAGACACCTGATAATCCATGTGTCTGTTTGTGTCTGTGCAGCAGATGCACACAAGCCCTGCCTCCTCCTCGCAGCTCTGGAGCAGTTGTGTGAGCCTGTTCCAACGGAGATCAGCATCCTGGTGCTGTTATGGTGGTCTTTCATTTGAAGTTTTTTCAGAAGAATCAGTATTAGAAGCACTTTGAAGAGCTGTCATGAATTGTGATCCTGTTGGCAATTCCTGGATCATCCCCATGGAGATCCAGTCTGTGTTGTGTAGCAGAGATGATTGTTTTCTCTAAATGCAGAGTCAGACCCAAAGTCTACATGTAGTCACAACCAGACCCAAGGGCATTACTAACATTAGCTCTGACCCTCTTGGCCTAAGCCCACACAATTTAAATGGCTTTTAAAAATTTTACTGGACTCCAGCTGCCTGAGGCCACTGACAACAAGGACATGTGCAGCAATGATCATCTCACCAGAAGCAGAAGAACACGTAGTGTTGGGAGAAAATACTCCTCATCCCGAGGCTGCTTTCACCTCCTTCCTGATCCTTGGCAAGTTGATCTGGAGAGGGCTGTGCACAACACAGGGTGAAAAGGTGGTTTCCTGGAAGTTTGGCAGTGGTGTGAGGTGCTGCCTGACACTGGAGCTGATGGAGGGCAAGGTGAGTGGGTTCACAAGACGTGGAGGTGTGAGGCTGGGGAGTAACCAAGGACAATTCAAATGATTTTAGCGTGAAAACACCTGCACCCAGGGGTGCAGAGAGCCTCAGGGGATCTCAGATCAGCACCCTACATTCAGGGGGGTTTATTTTGACTGGTAACTGATCCAGTGCTTGAGATGGCTGCCCCAGAACACTGTAGGGGTTAAAAGAAATTTGCTAATTTGGTCACAGCATACTTTCCCTTCTGTTAATGGAACTGTTGTTAAGAGTGGGAATGGATTATTCAGTGCCCTGCACGTGACACCTTGATTTGGACATGGCCCATATGTTGATAACAGGCATTGCTTGTCCTGTCCCTGCAGCTGTGCATTGCCAGACACTTGGTATGTTTGCAGCAGATCCTCAGCGTGAAGGATCGCAGTCATTGCATCTTGAAATTGATTTTCTTCTACGGAAAGATGTTTGAAGCAAAAACCAATTTGGTTTGTATAAACTACATTAGAGATAAGAAGATATCCCTCAGAGTGCACGAGATCACCTTTGAAGACGTTTTCACCCTACTGCGAGTAACAAGTCGCACAATAAAAATAATTTCTTACAGCTGATCTGATCTCTACCCATCCGTGAGTTGGCTCTGAAATGAGATAAACCTAACTCCTCTAATTTAGGACAGGTGTATTGTATTTCCCAGTCTTATTACAGGGACTAGAGAGGCCTAGTGGTGTAGCCCTGAGCATATAACCAGGCTGCAAGTGAGGCAGCTTTATCTGCTTTGAGGGATTGACCTTGTAAATAAGATGCTAAACTGCTCCTGCTGATCTGTGAGGTTCTGCCTGTGCTGCTACCCAGTAAGTGGTGGCTCTGGAGGGTCACCTATGTGGCTTTCTTTTCTTTCTGGATAGATTCAGTGTCTTGTATCTTCCCTCTTTCTGTCTCATTTTCTGTCCTTCAGTCTGGTCCTCTGCTGGCGCCCGTTTGTTTAGGTAGGCAGCCAGCCTACAGAGAGAGCAAACCAGAAAGTACACTTTAAAGGGAAAAGCAGTGAGGGGAAAAAAGTAAACACAGCAAGACCACTACTTTCTCCTCCCTCTCTTCTCCCAATCTCTTGGTCTTTCATAACAGGTACCCCTGATGCGTGCTAGCATCTAGTTTGTAGGGTATCCAAGAGGTGTCAGGGCTTGGGAAACCACCGTGGCATTGAAGATACAGGTTGATTTGCAATCCAACTCTGGGCTGGAGCCATCCCCTCTCTTCCCTAAGCACAAGGTTGTCAGCTCCAGTTGTAAGACTGGGTGTGTCTTGTGGGTCCTGCGTTGCCGTTTCCCCTCAGCACAAGTGTCAGGTTGGCTCAGGAAGACTGAGAGGTTTCCCCAAACAGGAGCAGATGGATTCCCATGAGACTGCAGGGGGAAAGACCATGGCTGACCAAGCCTGGGGCAGGCACTGGTTGTTCTGCAGGGAACAGGGTGACATTCACAGCTGGGCTCGTTTCGTTAGATGGCAGAAAGCACATCTTCTGTTGGTTTGGCTGTATGCAGCTGTGGGAGTGAAAGGTACAATGTTCATCTATCACAGTAATTAATGGCAGTGGTCAAAAGGTGCCTGAGAACACAAGCATCCAGAAGGGAAAGGAAGAATTAGTGGTGCCTCAACTGGATTTTGTAAGAAGTTACTGGCCTGGGGAAAGAAAAAGAACATGTCCTTAACCTGATTTCAACATTTTGTGGCAAATAATGATGGTAGCAGCCGTGGGTGGGTGGATGTGCAGGAAGGGACTGTGTGCTGTCCATTCTGTGATTGAAAAGGTCAGCCCTGAGCTGCCTTAATGAGAGGCAATGGAGAGACAAGAGCTCCGCTTCCTCTGTCGTGTGTCCTGCGTGCTCAAGAGCGCAGGGCTGTGCTGGCCCGCGGGGAGCCCTCTCTCCCTGGGCTGCGGAGGCTCCATCAGCGCCGGTGGTGCGGGACCAGTGGCGGTGCCCCCCCGGTTGTGCTGCACCTTCCCTTCCTGGTGACCTGCCTGCTCCGGGGGCTCCCTGCCAGCCCCAGCACAGCCAGGGGGAGCACAGTTGCCTCTGGGGGGACCCCACGGAGCGAGAAGCCAGGTCTGTTCAGGCAGGCACAAGCCGTCCCTTGGGGGCTGCTCTTTCTAGGACACCTGGCTGCCTGCTGCATCCCGCTGCTGTTGGCATATTATCAGCTAATTTAAAATTGCTCAAACAAGCCCTTATCAGTGCATGAGACCAAAGGGTGTTAGTGGGCATAATGACAAGGAAGGTTTTATGAACCACTTCATGAAGCCAAATCCTCGGGAGCTGTTGAGGCTGTAATTAGATTTGAGGATAATAAGATTTTTTTTTCTTTCTTCCTCTTCCCGCCCCCCCTTTCTTTCTGGTAGCAAATCAAGGAAAAAACTGGAGCTCTCAGTTCATTCTTGTGTATTCAGAGTGTGGCTGCGGGCTCTACTCAGTAACACAAAGGGATTACAACTTGATATCAAGTAGCCTGGGAGAAGTGGGAGCGTGAAAGTACAGTAGTGTGTTTTGCTGTAGACCTCGTGGATCCCTTATGGATGTGCCTTGAAAAGGCCTCCCAAGCCTTAGGAGCGATTAATAATGAAATCAACTAATAACAAGATGTGCAATGTGAAGAGAAAACTAGCCAGTATTTTGTTATGGGGAGAAAATGAGCAAACCAGCAGGGGACATGCTGATCGCGTCTGATTCATGTTGTCTCTATAATCTCAGCTAAAGTTTTAACAGCCCAGGAAGATGAATTACCCACTCTAACCAACACAGGGATCAGCATGGGGTTTATTAGAAGCAGGCTATCATTTAACAATGTCAGGAGTGTATTTATTATTAAGCAGTAGGCTCCACAGTCTAAATGGAAAACCATCACTCCTCCTTAGACACCAAACAAGGTATGTTCATAAAGCTGAATGGCCAGTACATTGTATTGCCTGGACACAAATACGTGGGCTGCTTTACTGGGCCTCAGGGCTTTCCGTGTTTAGCTACAGACTAATAACCCAAAGTGTTTGAAGTTACTGGAGGACAAAGCTGTACACCATATGCTAATTTTGACTCTCAGAACTCCCTAGTGACTTCACTCCAGTGAAGAAAGAAGAGAAGGAAACCAGAGAGAGAATTCTGTGTTCAGCACAGGATTGGTTAAAAGTGAATGCCTATGGACCAGGGTACAAAACTCTCCAAAAGCAATTCTGCTTTCTAATATGCACTGTGTACTTTCAGCTCAGGGATTTCTCAGTCCTTCCCTTTTCCTGGAGTCCAGTGCCTCTGTCCATAAGAAGATCAATCAGTAAAATGTCTGGTGATACACAGCAAACATCTTGGTTTTATTTATTGCCACATTAAGGTACCCAATATGGAAGCATAAATAATACAGTTCAAGTATTATTATCAAGTAAACTACCACTTTATGTAGTAATATTTCAAGCTGGATTTGTGGGAAAGGCCTGGGGCTGGCCCTCTTTTCAGTCCAACTTTGCAAATCCAGAGTGTTTCTGGACCAACAAACATACAATGCTCTCAACCTGTAGCATGGCCGAGCAACTCCTACATTTTGCAGTTCTGCTCTTGCTGCACAATCAAACAGCAATCACAGCAACAGTCTTTTGGCCTAAATGTGGGAAGGAGTTCCTGGGCACAGCCATCAGTTCCTGGGCACATGACTCTCTATAACTGTGGGCTGCCACAACTGGCTTTGAACATCACCAAAAAAATCTTTTCTTTGCAATTTATGAGGCCTTTTCAGTCATATTTTTAACGTATCCTCCTAATGGCCCTCTTGGGAGATACCTTGAAATATGACAAAGTGGATTTTCAAAATTTAGAAGCCAAACTGCAGAATGAACTGAGAGCTGAGTCAGGCATGGATCAAATACATCAGACTAACTTTAGGTTTCGCTATTTTTATCAGCTATCTGGGAATACCTGAGTTCTGAGGTTTAAGCAATATTACAGAAATGCTGTAACATTTGATGTCACTTTCAGTTATTTTCTTTAATTGCTCAGATTAGGGATTTGTGAACATCGTAGACTGGAAATGCAGGATGTAGATTATGCAGAGTTAACGCTGATCTTTAAACCTGCTCTTCATCAAAAGTTACTTTGTAAAAGGAAAAAATGAACCAGTTGACTTTTCTTTTGTCTTGCACTTGGAAAGGGACATACCGAATGTCCATATGAATGTTATTTGTAACTGAAGCTAGCGTTTGCATCTTGCTCTGTGGGGCCTATTACCTTTTGGTCTGGGGCATGGATCTGGAAGGTCTTGCTGTAGCAAGACTTTTTCAGTTCTCTTCACCTTCAGTGCTCAATTTGTCCATTCAAATTTAAAGTCCTTTTGTGTTTCATTGCCATTCCCATCAGCTGCTTCTACTGCTGTCACTGTTCCCTGAATTCCCCATAACCATTATCCCTGATCAAGTCATAAAAGCAGATATGATACCGCAGATATGATACAATCTCAACAGGAATGATTTTCATCTAGGTGTGATGAATACCTCTTGCACTGCAATAGCTTGGATTCGAGCCATGCATAATTTTTGCATTAATTATGTCATTACTGTTTAATTGCTGCAATTAGCAGCATCACTTTCTCTGAGCCATCACTGTCATCATATGGCCTCGCCATTATAGCAGGGTCCCACCTGTTGGGGCACCTTATGCTGATATATGGGATGTCCATATAACATCAAAAAGCTGCGCTCACCTGACCACAGGAAAGGGAGTATCTGAGCTGATACCTCTTCTTTGTGAAGGCACCTAAAACCCTGCAAGGTGACTGCAAAATGATGCCTCTCTGAAATTTTTCTTTTTTATGTCCTTTTTCTGTAGCTTCAGATGGCTACACAGAGTACAGGAAATACGGAATCGGGTCTCAACCTGAATTTTAAGGAGCTTCATAAACTCAATTTATATGCCATCATGACAATAAGTGCCACCTGGAGGTGATAGGCACGTTGTTTAGGAAATGAAGGGCAGGCTGGGACTGTGTATCGGGAGGCAGACTGATAAGAGCGTGGCCACACTCTTCAAAAGCACTGTAGCTGGTCACCTCACGCAGAAAGGGATTCAGTTCACAGCTACTCGGATGACGCTTCTGGAAGATCTGAGTGCTCCCTACCATCTGGTGGAAATGTTAACAGGTGGATTAGTGACAGGAGCATCACCTGGGAGTGCTTTAGGACTCTACCCCCACCTCACCCCTCGCTGCATGTGCGGTGGGGAGGCTCTGTGCGGAGCCAGCCGTGCGTTTGTAAGACCTCAGGGAACCCTGTCAGGATGAACCAGATGGAAGCATCTCCTAGGCAGGCAAGAGACCCTCTGTTTTCATCTTACAGCAGCGCTGGCCACAGCACAAATTGCTACACCTGCAGGCTACATCTTTTGCAGTTTCTGACTTTTTAAGGTAAAATTTTCAACGTTGCTTCTTGTCAGTGTCCTGCACTAAATTAGCACTCATTTGAGAGAATGTCAGAAGGATGGCAGTGCAGCAGGTTATTTGTTAATCCTACAGTTATGACACCTGGGAAAAGCTGCCGGGGCTAGGGTACACTCATGATATCAGGTAAGTACCAAAGTCTGTGTTTCCATTCTGCAGAGAGGGAAGGGCTTGTTTCCCTGAAGTAATCACTCTTCCCGTAACCTGGCCAGTCCTCAAGAGATGACACAAATTAAAACTGTGCTTTCTTATTCAGAAACAAGGCTAGCTCTTTAAGGAGAGCCATTCCTTCTTCTGTGGTTGTTGGGCTCGGGAGGCTTCTCTGTGATTCTCAGGCTCCAATTCGGCGTTAAGCTATCTGCCAACAGCACCATCAGCCAGCATTACTGCACAATATCCATCAAGCAACAAGCCCTGGTATCTATTTAGCAGCAGGGGATTGTTATCCAGGAGAAGTGTTCTTCTGCCTTAAGACATTCTGCCTTAAATAAGGGTCAGCCATCCTGCCAAATGCCTAAAACTCACTTCACCCAAACACTTACTTGAGTAAAACAGAGAGAAGTACAACTTCTTGAATTGCTTTTAATTCTCAGTGAATTTTGGTTTTACCTTTTTTTTTTTTTTTTTTTTGTGTGTGTGTGTGTGCATGTGATGAGAAAGCTTTTTGTGTGTGCTTCTGGAGCTTTTTGGAGCTTTTTTTTTTTTTTTTCCCCCCAACAGCAATGGCCCTTCTGGGAGTTCTTATGATTGTTGCATTCATTTGAGCTTGCTTACACAGACAAAACTCACTCAAGCAAAATCACTGCTGATCACTCTGCAAGTGGGAATGATGATGAGGTGACAGTTATATGGGCTCAGTTTCATGGACATAAACCATCTTCATTGGCTGGAAAAGCTGCCTTGGGAGGGGTTCAACCTTCTCGTGTTTGTTTCAAGTGCTTAGGAAGAAAGGCAGCAATTACAGAATGCGGCTTTAGGTCGCTTAAAGTCACCCAGTGATGAACATTTATGCCACATATTACCAGCTTTATAAACGGCACTGTTCTGTGCCAGTGGTTACCCACTGTATAGGTATTTGTAAAACAAACTCCATATTCCAATTGACACCCTTTCTAATTACATCTCACCTTCATTAGGCTATTAAAGTGATGAATGCTAGCAATTACATTGAACTCCAGTGAAAACCCTCTGTCTGTGGTGTGCCCTGACTGTGGTGTGGATTATTTGCCCAGGAACCCAGCAGAACTCTGCCAGTGGAGCAAAGCTGTGAACAAAACAACCCCAAAAAAGGAGAAAAAAAAATTCCTGAAAAACAGCTCAGCTGGTTAGAGAGTATCTGACAGCAAAGTCCATGCCCAGCATCGAACAGCAGGGCAGGCTGGGGCCCATCCGCCAGCCATGAGTGGCAGCTTCTTTTCATTTTAATTAGATCTCTGCAGGAGGGGGAAGAGTGAGTGGATCTGGCACGTGCTTCAGCATAGCATAAGGTGTTCCTGTCCAGCACTGGTGGCTATTCCATGGTCATCCTTTGCGTGTGCGTTTTGGCTCTCCTGTGTTCTTGCGCAGGAGATCTCCCTCACGTTCAGGAACAGGATTCCTGGGGCTAGCATGGACAGACATCTTTGCTCTGTGTGTGTGTGTAGGATTTAAATGTGCGTGGTCACCTGTGTTCTAGCTCAGGTGTGGTCTCTCCTGCATGAGCCAGAAATGGGTGGGAAGACAAAAAGCTGGTTTCTGTCACAAGGATGGGACATGGCGCAGCCCTGGACACTGGGGAAAGCCATAAGGAGGATTCCCAAGTGTTGAGCTGCCCTTTGGCAGGGGTGCCCTGGCCTTCCTTCCTCCCTCACAGTCCCTTCTGGAGAGGCAGGGAGAAGATCTGGTGATATTTGGAGTTTGGGTTTCTCCCTGTTGAGTGACTTGGGGGAGCAGGGGAGACAGGGAAGGGAAGGGGCTTTTTTGCCCCAGTGTCTGCAACTCCTCCTCCCAGCCTGATGTAGGGAAGGAGTTGAGGGGTCACGCAAATGGGAGCCTTTCTGTGTGGCCAGGGAGTGGGACAGAGGGTTTGGGGTCACCCTGCAGGTTTGCCTGGTTTCCATCTCATAGGAAATTTAATTTTAAATCTCACAGTGCTTTGTTACAGCCACGCATGCAGTTCAGTGGAGACAGAAGCCAGCCATTGCAGGTGCAGATGTTTCTTTTCCTGAAGGGTTGAGCCAACACAGGGGATGGAGTAACAGAGATTTGTTTTGTTGGGTTTTTTTAAAATAAATACGATAACTTCTGCAGACCTTTTCCTGAGGGTTCCTGCAGGGCAACTGCTATTACTGCCAAGAGCGCACCCTGAACTGGACACAGGCTTGCCCGCTCCTCAGGGATGGTTTCTTGGGGGCCAGACAACTGAGGCTTCCTATGAGTAACATATTTGCCAGAGAAGAACAGCCACAGCAGCCTCCTCTTATAATTTCTGATCTTCCTATGGACAGATTGAGGGCTTCTCAAATGCAGTCGCTGTCTGAAATTATTTGCTGAATGCGGCCATTAGTCACTTCTGATTTATGAATTTTTCAGTCTGTGAACACCTCGAAGCAAGGTATTTGAGATTCAAAATCCTGGCTGTGCTGATGTGTTGATTAACTGGCCTGAATGCATTGAGGTACTTGATGCGTTTCTATTTTGTGACGAAAATGAGTGTGACCTTAAAATGTTTTGTGCTACTAAAAATAATAAGCCGTTAAAATCCCTAGTAATTGGCCTATGCCTTGAGAATATTATCCAGAGTTGGAAAGGGACAGCTGTGGGCTGCTTATTGACAAATGATAGCCGTGAACTTTCCCCCAGCTTCTTTTGACAGGATCGCTTTTTGATCTGTACATTTCCATGCCATGTCTGAGAACCTTGCAGAAAAACCCTGGGCAAAACTATCAGCATCTGTTTTATTATTTCTTCCATTATACCAGAAAAAGACACAGGTGAAAGAGGATGATTTGTTTTGGTGTGAATGCCTTCTCTAATAAGGACTGTTCCTAGCAAAGCTTTCTGCACTTCATTGCCTACAGGCTGGACACTGCACTATTCTCTTGATGTGAAAATTCTGTGAGTTTTCACCCAAGTGATAGAAACTCCGTCTGTTTTCAATGACTCGTGCTGCACAATGTGAAATCTGCTTTCTGTGACTATTTTCTGCAACTGGAGTCTTTTCTTAGAATACCACTTTTGAATATATTATTGCCAGTAAAATTATTTGGAGTGCATTTGTAGAAAAGTAATGTGAAGTTAGCAGGAACCTGGAAGAAAAAAACAAAAGAAAACAAGTCTTTTAAAAAGAGGGAAGATAATTTCTCAGAAAAACAACACAGATATTATAAGCCTCTTCCACTGAATGCCAGCCCAGTGACCTCAGACAAGGATGTACGCAGCCTTCCTGAGCTACGCTGCCCTTCTGAAAGGCCCTCTCTGACTGCCACCACCCCGTCACCTCCCGGGGCTGAGTTCTCTGGGTCACTGGGGGAAGAGAGAGAAAAACCAGTGGGAGAAGCCCGGCTATGGGCAAGGGTGAAGTTTCTACCTGGTGTAACTTTCTGTGAAACCAAAGATGTTGGTGCGCGAGTTTGGGGCAGAACTGCCTGTGGCCCTGCCCTCCCTGCTGCCTAGGCCACAGGGGTGGTTGAGGGTGTTTGGGAGTGGTTTACTCAATCAAGAATAAACAGATGCGTGTGTGAGTCAAATTTCTGACACCCTCCTCAGACAATGACAGCACCCCGAGTCAACAGATTTTGTTCCTGTGTTTTGGTGACACCCAGCTTGCTGCCCATGAGGAGCCCAACCCCAGGTAATAGTCAGCAGGTAGAGTCAGTGGGCCTGGTCATTGCAAATATTTACTTTTCAAGCACTTTTTACACAAATTTTAATCACTGGCCGTGCACAGATGCAGGTGTGATGCAGCATCTTGTATTAAAACTGTTAATATAGGTGCAGATGAAAGGAAACAGGGAGGTGTTCAGGCATGAGGGCTTTTCCTCAGGTCTGAAAGTAACCCCAAAAAGTTGCTTTTGCTGGCTAGCAAAGAAGCACTATTATTTATTTACCATATGGCAGTTTGCAGATGCCCATCACCTCGAGCCTGGATCAGATGCTTTCTTTAGGGCAGAAAATAAGTTTGTGGTGGCCTCAGGGCCAGATTCAGGCCATTGGCATCTCCCGTGGTATTTAGCAGTAGGGATGAAACCTCAGTGTTTGTGGCTCGTTCATGATATGGCCACTGACCCCAGGCAGGGCCAGGGTGCTGCTGCCTTGTCTCAGAAGATGTGCTCCAGGGTACACTGAAGTTACTGGATTATTCTGTCAAAATCAGTGGCCCTTGGGTTAGATCCTGGAGCCAGCAGGTTTGGGCATGGTTTTATTCAAAAACCAGGCCTTGAGCTAATCCCTGGTTAGAGGAATGAGATTTTCGGGTGTGTTTCTCAGATGGACTCTTGAATTATAAATAGGAATTAATTTTCCAACTAAATGGTTTCTGATTTCACTTTAGATTATCTCTCTGTGAATGTTTCACCAGTAAACTTTTTACTCTTCTCTTCCTGCTCCCTGTTGATTGAGATGACAGGGTCTAACCTGCCTCTAAACTGCCACCAGAGGTAGGGGCAAAAAAGGTGAAGGTGTGTACTTAGAAGGAGGAGAAGTTAAAAAAGTGATTGTATCTGCACTGGAGCTCTGTGGCCTGTGTTGCTGGCCAGTTAACACAAGTAGGACAAAGGCATAGAAATCTTCATGAAACATGATTTTTATAATAATTGCTTGGCTTTTCCACAGCTCATAACCATACTCATTAACAAAATGCCCAGAGATTTATGAAGTCTGTTAAAAAAAAAATTAAAAATTAACTATTCTGAAACTTCCTTGTCTTTTTATATATCCAACAGTTAAAACACAGTAAAATGTTTTTAATCATTCCTCATCCTGACACGGAATAATTGTTTGTTCTTACTGTTTGGATTACAGCGGGCTTTGAAGATCCAGTCAAAGGATCAAAGTCTTACTGTGTGAGGCACTGTACACACATAATAAATCTGTGGCCCCAAAGAAGCTGCAGGATGGGCTATTTTTCAGTTTTTGTCTCCTAGCAATGCAGTGATGTCTTTTCCCTCTCTCTTTCTCTGACAGTCCAGTTATTTAGTGTGAAACCCGTCTTTGTGATTTCCTCCAAAGATGCTGCAATGCTCTGTGAAGCCCATAGTTAATAGGACCATCCCCAGTGCTTTGGCAGGAGGATATAAAGGGGGTGGAGAAGAGGAAGGTAATTCTTTGTTCTAGGAATCCGATCCATCACATCCCGCGGTATTTCCTCCTCAATACCATTCTCTGTCACTCACTGGGGCATATATTGGGTCAAACACATTACAGTTTGATTCTCCAGCTAATGGCTACTGAGGCCCAGTCTCAGTACGCTGCAACAAGCACAGTAATTGAAATTCAGACTGCAGGAGAGAAAAGGCTTAGTCTTCATTTCAGCACATCACCCGCTTGCTTATACAGAGTTTTCTCCTGGATGCAGTAAACAAGGGGCTTGATTCAGTGTTGCTCCAAAGTCTTATCCCATATTAGTAAAAAAAATATGACAGTACATAGAGATCCCAGCACTGATTGTTTTCAGGTTCAAAGTGTCTCATCTTCTTGATGGTTCACAGTGGCGGAGTCGGTCCCTGATTAGTTCCTGGGAGCTGCTAGACTCATTTTGCCTTTTCCATTAGTGAGTTGGGAGAGCTGCTTCACTCAGCTCTGTTCTACTCTCACTCCCTTTCTGCATCTCCCTGTGGCTCACCAGCATCAGAGCAGCTGGAGGAAATCGGATTTCTGGGAGAGGGACAAGACTTTTCTCATCAGGTGGGCTGAGGGGAGAATGTGACTGCTTCTCATTCAGCTCTTGCTCCATCTTAAACCCTCTCTTATATTAGTGTTGATATAGTGAGATTAGTGATTTGGTCTGGGATTTTCTAAGAAGCTCACCAAATTTAAGATCAACATGTTCTGTTTCAGAAAAAGTTAAAATTAAAAATGCACCAAGAATCGAGGCACTATGTTGTTTTCCAGTCTGTCTTTACTCTCCTGGGTGCTTCCCAGCATGGTATTGTGCCAGTTCTTCTCACCTTCATGGGAAGCAATCATTTCCAAGTCTGTCTCACCCTAGGGCTGGTCTTGCTGAGCCCTGTCCACTCTTAGTGTCCCTCTTCCCTTTCAGGCATTACCTTGCATTTCACACTTTTTTACTGGACGGAATAATTTTCACAGAACTGATCCTCTGTAAATTACCTGAGACTCTGCCCTTCTTTTTACATTCTTGTATATTTTGGCCTTTTTTTCAATCCTGTGACTGTTACCCATAGCCTCCTGTGTTTGTCCACGGAATTAGAGAGTTTAGTTCTTCTCTTCCTCCTCCCCCAAGAAGAAGGAAGCATTTCGCAGTATGGTGCAGTTTGGCTGGACAAGTTAAAGGCAGTGTCTGATGTGCTTCCTTAATACATTGTAGAATATAGATAATCAGTGAAGAACGTTAGTTGAAATGTCAATGAAAAGTGACAGAAACATTCACTAGGGACCGTATGCTGTTCTCTGCACTGGCATCTCACTCTCCATACAAAGCTCTGAGCCCTGGGTAAGTGCCTTATCTAGCTATTTAAGGTGTTTAATTAATACCTCAGACAGAGTACCAATCCTCATTTTTCCATGTACTGATAGAGCAGAGCAAAGAGAGCAGCCCTGTGTTATCAAAGCACACCGTGCAGCTCGGAGAGGAGCCTTTCATCCTGACAGCAGAGCTCAGGGCTGGAGCTGCTCTGAGGCAGGAAAAGGGAGCCCGCTGCCAGCACAGTGGGGGGACAGAGGTTGCAGTGCAGGGTCAGCCTGGGAAAAGTCGTGCCAGCTGCTGTGCCCGCGCTCCGCAGGCACGTGGCAACCAGCTGGAAAAGGAGAGAACACACAAACCCTTTCTTTCCAAGGGAGCTACACTAATGTGCTGGTCTGTTTGTCCGTGCAGGTCACAGCTGGCCCCTCACAGCTCTTGGGAAGCAGAATTTGGGGAGGACAGCTTTCTCCATCAGGGATTTGTATGTTTGAAGCCAGGCTGAGTCCTGATGCTGTGCTGCTCAGGATGCCTGCCCCAGGGAGGGCACCACTGGGCTCTGTGCCTCAGATTTTCCACTTGTGCTCTAAAACTTCCCCACTTGATCTTTGTTTCAGCTCAGATGATATTGGGTCTTTCATGTGTCCTAGGGCACCCACCAGAATCATACTGCAAAGGAACAAATACTGTCTCGTTCCAAGTCTGTACCATTATTAAAAGTTTATCCTGGTAAACCCCTAAGCTCTTTTTATACAAGATCTTCTTGTCGCTTTTTTTCCCTCCTCTCTTGACAGCAGTCCTCAGCAGCAAAACTGTCTCAGTTGCTGGAGGAGCCCACTTCTGTCTGGAGCTTTTCTCCATGGATTTGCCACTCTTCCTATGCCTTCCAAATAAGGGGTCATATTCTCCTTTGGTTTGAGCTGAGTAAGTATAGCCTCCAGAGTAAGCTGAACAGCCTTCTTTATGGGCAGTGCTTTGCTTTTCACTTGTGTCAGTCAGACGAGCAAGCTCAGATGCGTCTGGCTACAAAGTCATCAGAATGAGAAAACTCAGCCTGGTAAATGTTTGAGGTTCTTTCAGGTTTTTTACTCTCCAACCCTGTGATGTTGGCAAGTGGTGATGCTATTATGAAAGCTGTGACACGGCTCTTCTCTTGGCCAAAATAGTTCTTAGGGAGAGATCAAATGGGTCTCTGGTGAGCGAGATACAAAGTGTGGACTGCTTTTTTCAGAGGAAAAGCAACTGGTTTAGGTACCCTGTATATTCCAGGGAAACACAGCATGATCCTGGGAGCCTTGCACTCCTGCTCCCTGGGGCTGCAAGGAGAGCTGCCTGCTGTCCTGTCCAGAAGGCAGAAAAGATCTGTACCACTTTTGCCTAACATGATAACTGAGGTCAACACAAATTTTTTTTCAGATGTAATCGTCAGGTCTGTAGATATCTCACCATCCTCTCCCAAGACAGCCTTTCTTTTTAAACTGCCTAGGTACCTTGCACGTGTGTATGTTTGGGTGTTGCTGCTTCAGATATCAGATCAAGGGACGATGAAGCTACAGTCACCAAAAACATCTGATTGCTGGGGTTTTTTTTAATCTTCTAAGTTTAGAGGAGTTTGGTGATGGAGTGGTTGGTCTGAGAGATTAATTCAGTTTCTCCTTCTGTGCCATTATTTGTGTTTCATGGAACCAGTAAATTCAAACAATGGCCAACACTGTCAGCATACAGCACAGTTACTGTGGTGGTGTAGAAGCTCTACGAGCACTTCTGAGAGGACAGGGCCAGCATGTCATGTGTGTGACTTCCAGCCAGCCCATGGTCTTAATTCCACTGTTACGGTAGTAGGGTTTGCCATAATTTACCTTCAGATCCCTCTGCTCTGATTTGGGTAGGAATCCCATTTTCAGGTTTTGGGTACGTGCTGAAGGACGTGGAATCCCCAAGGAACTGTCTGTCTTGTCTCGAGTTGCAGCCCTTAGTTTCTCCAGGTGTTGGATGTCTTGTGGGAGCACGGAGGAGAGGTGGACAGCAAGTTGCTTGGCTGGAATACCCACAGTGCGTCCTCGCTGGCACCTTACAAATGGCAAGACGTCGAGGAGGAGGAAGCTGTGCTGTGCAGTGCATGTCAGCAGTCAGCAGAGACTGAGGCGAGGACTGGGAACCGCAAATGTTTTTTTTGCAAACTGTCGGAATGATCTGCAGGCCAAGGATTCTCCATCAGAGGATGGCGGGACTGTTTCTGGAAAACAAACAAATGTGAGACTGTCGCAATCTGTTCGCACCAAGACAAAAACAAAACAAAAAAGCGTGAAACAAATTTTCTCAAACCCACAGGGCTTTAGCGAGGCTGGAGGCAGAAATGCCAAATAAGGGCTAATATGCCGATGAAAACAAGAGCTTCATTTTGATGTGCCCTCCACAAAGGGCTGTCTCTGGGGCCCAAAAGCCGCTGATGAAGAGGTAGATGAGGGACACCAAGGAGAGAGGGGTGAAAGTGCTCCTTCACTTACCTTTCCGAGCAGTTGCTGGCAAGGTTAGGTAAAGTAAAACAGCAGTGCTATGACCAGATGGAAGGGCGTCCGTGTCACTTGCAAGGACGATGTCATGACGGCTCCGTTTAAAACATCTGCTGTGATGTTACGCCTGGTGATAGGATGGGCTCATTCTCAAGGAGTTTCACTGCTGGGTGCTGAGGGGCCAAAGTTTTGTATAGGTTTTGTAGAGCTTTGGTATTCAAAGTGTTATCATATTCTGTTCCTCATTCAAATGAAAAACAAAGTCCAAAATTTCCTAGGAAATCACATTCTGAAAAATAATGTCAGACCGAATGCAAAGAGCTACTGCAATAACACTTGAAATGTTTTTTACATTGCAGTGTTAAACCTTTTGGATAATGCAGAGATGAGCCTGAAGTGATGGGTTTTCCGTAAGCAAAAAAATGCAACTATTGCAAAATCAGAATGGAGCCCAGTGGCATTATTGAAATGTATTGTGTCTTTCTCGTGGTGAAAATTCATTGCCAGTGGCTTTCATGTTTGACAGAATTGCATTTTTCTGAAGGAAAAGTATTCTACTGGGAAATTCCAGTGCTAATATGGGTGTCAGTAGCAGGCTGCCTATTTTTTTATTTTTATTTTATTCTCAAAGAATTCCCACTATGGTTCTGAAGTCGGTGGATATTTCTTCTGAAAATAGGGCTCTGGAGAGAGATATTTTTCACACCAAATCCCCCCTCCCCCAAGTGGCATTAGGATCTAGCTCTGTGGATTCATTATGTAGTGTTAAGCAGCTGCCACATTTCATTCCGGCAACAGTTGTACTTCATTTATGAGCAAAATGATTCATATGTGAATATGGCAAAAGTGCTGCAGCTTGTGGTGAATTTGCAGTGAGGAGCAGCTCGTGGGTGAGGATTGGGTAAAAACAGATGCTGAAGTAGGACTTTGTTACTTGCCTGATAGTTTTTACAGTCATGAAAGTTAAAGTTTTAGGAGGGAAGGTCCTGCCAGAAATAGGAGTGCATAAACACAGAGCAAAGGAGCTTGTTTGTGACTAATATTAATCGTAGCTTCCCTGCATCTTGTGTAAGAGAAGCAAATAAATAGTAACACTTGACCTATATACAAAATTATGAATGAGGAAATGAAATGGATTGATAGTATTCTTACATTAGTCCCATAATGCAAAAACAGTGGGATGCCCAATCACTGCAGCAAATGGGACAATGATTGAAGGATGATTCCTCTTTTACACAAAACCTATTTGTGTTCACTACCCTGGAAAATTTCCCAGCCTGTTTCTTTTATTTACCGTGGTGTAAATTAGGAGTCTTTCTGCTAAAAAGAGTGTGATCTTCACAGGGGTAAGAGCAGCAGCAGTAAGAAATTAAGGCAT
Organism: Mystacornis crossleyi; assembly: GCA_013400655.1. Classification (NCBI taxonomy): domain Eukaryota; kingdom Metazoa; phylum Chordata; class Aves; order Passeriformes; family Timaliidae; genus Mystacornis; species Mystacornis crossleyi. The sequence continues at coordinate 41,022 of VYZQ01015218.1, read as the reverse complement.
ATGTCTCAAATGTTGCAAAATACTTCAGTGCCAAAGCTCTGTGGGTGGAATGAGGAGAGTTCCCTTCTTAAGGCCAAGGCTGCCACTAGTGCTGGGGAAAAGTTGTGCAGTTCCTCCCCGGACAGCCTTGAAGGATGACACAAAACTCACTGCTTCAGACATGCTGCTGGCTACTGCNGTGCACACAGCTTTTGCTTTACCTTTTGAGATGTCTTGTCCTCAATCCATGAGTTTTTTCACTTTTACTTTTCCAGTTGTCTTCCTGATCTGGTGGAGGGGGGGGGAAGCGAGTGAGCTGCCAGCTGTGGTTAGACCACGACAGCCATGCAGAAAACAGTTTACCCTCAGGAAAGCCAGGCAAAGAGGAGATGTATGTGTTTAGTTTAAAATCTATTTCAAAAGAACCCCTGTGTTGTGCAATTTTTTTGTCTGTTTTTATCCCAGGGTGGAGAGGAATAAAGATTCACTAAATTCCAAAAATCTGTGATGCCAAAAATCTGTGGTGCCATCTGAGACCTCACAAGCCATGAGGGCTTCACAGAAAATCTGGGTTCAGCAGGACTTGTTGATATTTGCCCTCTGGTGCCAGTACCCAGTGGAAGTGGAAGCTGTTGGTCCTAAGCAAAGGGATGCTCCTTTATTTGGGCTTTACCAGCCCTGAGGTGGTAACTTACAGCGCAGAAACAGTTTTGATTTTTCAGTGATCCTTCAGCATCTTGTGCTCATGAGTAGATTAAACTGCACATCTACACTTAGATGGATTAATGTCTCTGCTCTGCAAAAGCAAACTTCAAGTCAGGGGAATTGCTGGCACCCGCCACAGGGTCTGACAGGGTACCACTGAATGAAAACACCCCTGCTCTCTCCACGCACAGCCCTGTGCTTTTTACTCAAATCCTTCTGTTTCTTTTTTTCCTTCTT